>JAYMFT010071993.1:0-14553 GCA_038088735.1 Panulirus argus
TTAACGCTACCTCGCTAATGCGGGAAAAGGCGAATATGTATGAAAAAAAAAAATATATATATATATATATATATATATATATATCACCTTATGATTATCAATTCCTTTTGAACAAATTCCTTGGATTCTCTAGCATAATAGCTTCATCATAAGAAAATACAGCTCAGATTTGCAAAATTTACTGTTTCAATACATGACACATGCTGTTATTACATTTAAAGGAATTCTAAAAGTGCCCATTTCTCTCCTTAATTAGCATATGTTTTTTACTTTACTCATAAGCTGGCATTCCCCACAGATAAGAAAGTGTTTGAGGATGGCACTAGCTGGTCATCCCCCATCAATCCCTGCTCCATGTGTATGTGCACAAGGGGTGAGATCAAATGCCAGGATGTGGTGTGTCACAACCTGGATTGTGAGGGGGCATACACACCTCCTGGAGAGTGCTGCCAGATGTGCCCAGGTGAGACAGATGAACCACACAAGACATAATGAGACATTGTTACATATAAACTCATACAGTGCAGGTTGGTAAAGATGCCAAATATGTGCTAGTCAGATTTAAGATTGCCCTGTGGTACATAGGTAAGGTGATATAAGAAAATACTTGTTTCTTTCTGTGTTCAAGGCATGCCTATGTTACACCCAGTTTAAGGCATGCATCACCAGTTTTGTCACCCTGCATGATGAGATTGTAAATTTGGTGTAGAAGATCCAGTGGCCAGCAAGAAAACTTTTACTGTAAGTGAGGGAGCTAAGCTGCAGTTATAGAAAAGTAACCATACCATAGACTTGTTTACCTTAGGTTATCACAGAAAAATTGGTAACTTGATTATGACTTACAAGTTCGTAAATCTTATTATTCTGAGCGGTAATATTGAGCAGTTCTTTGAAATGAGAAACTAGTTGCTTAGAGTAATTTTTCTAAACCAGTATCCAAGAATTATTCAATCATTCAATAGAAAGGTATATCAATACTTTTTTATGGTAAGGAATATTGTGCAGTATAACAAATTTACATGTATTATTCTATGTTAAGCATTTTCACAAGTGTTTGATTTCTTTAAGTGCAAGATATCTTACTGTGTTAAGATTTTTAGATATATGGTGGGACAAAAGGCACTAGAAAGACAGGCAAGTGATACACAACTCAGGATGGCTGTGAATGTAGAGGATGCAGAAGGAAAGTAATAAGAGTCATAAATACTTTAAAGAAATATTTTTGTAGTAAAAGCTGAGTGAAGAAAACTAGATGGAGAGAGAACTAAATATCCAAAATAATGCATGATAGTGAAGAGTAGTTGAGAAAGGGCTCCATGTATATAAAGCTCCCTTTCTGTGTGCACAGAGATAATTGAATATTTGTCCTGAATTGGAATATGAAATACCAGTTTGGTCACCCCAGTATATGAGACATCTTGATCTACTAGAGGTGATATAACAATTGACAACATTATCATTCTTGAAAAGGGAGCTAAACTACAGGGAAATTATATCAACCATGCACTTACATATACATTGGAGGAAAGAAAACATGATGGCATCTCCGAAATTTTTGAATCATTCTGAGTGTTGACGTTAATCTTTTTTCTTTGTAGCGACTGACTTGGCATAGGTAAAACATGCTTCAGTCATGGCCATCACAGCTAAGAGGAGTATAGAGTGAGAAAAACAGTTAAGAATTCAATCAGGGCTCCTCAGGTGTTTATAGAGCTGATTCTTAAAAGTAAAAGGTTTATAGGAAGAGGAAAAGACCAAAGAGAGAAGATAGCTCACCAGTTTCACTGCTTTTTAAAGGAAGAAGGTATCATAATGATGAGTCTTCGTGTGGAAGGTCTTCATGCAGTTAGGCATATGTCATGGGTCCAAGCTTGAGTGACAGGAACACATACAGACATTTCACACGAGAATTGGTCAGTATATATACTTGTAGAACTGGGATAGGGCAGAAGCATCATAATGGTGTCTTTGTGTGGATGGTCTCCACACAGTCAGGCATATGTCATGGGTCTAATCCTGAATGACAGGAACACATGGAGACAGCTCCTTTGAGAAGTGGTCAAAATATGTACTTGTAGAACTGGGATAGGGCAGCAGCATCATAGCAGAGAGAAAAGGATGTTTGGATTGGAGTGATGACTGAAAAACTTTTGAAATGGAGGGTTTTAGATTCCACTGTGGTTAATAGAGAGGTTGAGGAAGAGCCACCATAAATAAGTGGGTACTACAAATATGTGGGAAGTGAGTTGAAGTACAGAGTCTGCAAAAAACCTTGTCAAAGGTTTCAAATGCAGTCACACTTGAACTTTATTACTTCGTCATCTCTCCTTTGGCCTTGATGACTATCATCAGATGTCTAGGTATGGAATTGGCAAGATTCCTGAAGTATCCTAGGTCCATGTTTTATGTCCATAGGATCTACATCTGAATGAGGCACTGATGAGATGATTCACAAAGCAGTGACCTGATTGTGCATTCTGGTACCCAGTGCACTTAGTAGTCTCACAGGTACCCACATTTTCTTGCTTCCAGACAAGAATTAGGGCTTTCTCCACCTCAGAAAGATAAAAGTCAACCATCTTGAAGCACAGGTGGAAGAAATACAAGGCCCAGAAGAAAAATTCCCAAAATGAAGTGGTAGCCTGGAAGAGAAAAGAAAGAACATCATTCCTCCAAGGTAACTTTAGGCACACTGAGGTGGGTTATTATCACTCATGCTGTTAGACACACTAGTCTCTGCAACCAGATGTACAATGATTTCACCCTGAGATGTCATATGCTTGCACCCACAGTAAACTTTAACCATGCATTGCCTTTGAAAATATACTGGGGACAGATAGTGTTTTTTGCAAACACCATATGTAGTGTGAAATCATCAGAGTAAGAGTGAACAGGTTTAGATGTTAAGGAGAGGTCACTCTCTTTGGTCTCGGTTATCCTTTCACAGTCACTATTTCTCAGGCATGACAGACATCTTGAGATCAAAAAATACAGAAAAAGATATTTGGTATAAAAAAGTGATGTTACAGTACAGTGCTGACAAATGAATACTGTTTCAATAATTAACCATTCTGTAACTGAAAAGAAGTAAAGGTGTCTTTTAATATAACAGACTACACGTACCCAGATCTCTGCTTTGTTGGAGCTGAATGTCATTCATTACATTATTCTAATGCTTATGTTCATATGAAGAAATTTTCCTTGTCCTTCTTGTTATTACATAATCAGAGAGTCCACATTATTCATGAAAGCTTTGCTGTTGGAAATTGACAGCATTAGTGGTACATGTAGTAACCCTTTTTTCTTTTTAGATTTAATGTAATGTGTGCTTATTTTCTACAGTTGGCAATGATGTCACAGAAGAGAGCAACATGTGTAAGCTAAATAATCAAAAGCACCTTTTGGGATCGAAATGGCATCCTTTCCTTCCTCCGAAAGGCTTTGATAAGTGTGTCTCTTGTACCTGTATGGTAAGTGGAACTAGTAATGCATGTAAATTTGCCTGTTAAAGCCAGATTTCTCTTATTGTAACATGATTTCCTAAATTCATATAAATTTTAAACCTTTGTTTTCATGCTTGATACAATAACTATATTTTTCTCATCATTTGTGATTGGTAATTAACAGACACTAAAGCTAGAATCCCTTTTAAACTGAAAAGCTTTTACTTCAACATAGCTCCATCCAAGTGGGCGGCCTGAAGTTAACTGTTCCCGGTTTCGATGTCCACCTCTTCTTTGTGGTCCTAATGATATGGAGCAGGAGCCAGATGATTGCTGTGCAAAGTGTCGCACACCCAGACCTGAGGTGCCATTGCCCATAGCCCAACCTGGAATGGTTAATGAGGGAGAGCGACTGACAGAAGAAGAGTACAGAAATAACATTCTCAGTAATGGTGGATGTCAGTTAAATAATCGGGTGAGTACCATCTTGTGCTCACAAGTCATATGGATACATAGCTTGTCAGGAAATTGCTGAAAATTTCATTGCTATTTCCTATTATATAATGGTGGAATGTATATTAGAGCCAAGTGTACATAACCTAGTGGTTATGTCTTGATCATCTTAATAGTATATCTTTATTCTTGGTACCTAGTTTTCTCTAGGGACTCCCATTATAGGGGCAGCCAGGACTGAAAAGCCTTGGGGCTACCCTATCCAAATACACCTCCATAATATGATCTATCCCCCTACCACCTTTCTTGGTCCTATCCCCATTGTACTCCCCTAGCAACAACAACTGTATGCTTCACCCTTACTTCATCCCATTTGCTAACACTACAAGCACCTTTAAAATAGCTCATTTCAACAAGTTGAGTCTTAAGACTCACTGCCCAATGACCAGGATTCACCCCTGTAGGTTGAATTTCATGTTCATTGTCACTTTATTCTCTTCCATAACTCTCCTCATAGATTCAACCATCTTTGTCTCCTAGATAGCTCTTTCCCCTAATATATCTTCCACTTTACCATGTTTGAATAGCACCAGTCTCAAATTCTACACTAAAATTGTCTGACCTCTCCCAGCAGTATCATTCCTCTAGATTTATTGATTCTACATGGAATTGCAAAGGCAACTACATCACTCTCTCCCTTCAAAAATGAATACCTAACTCCTGTTAGCATTCACTTTCAGCATTGTTCTGTTATACACTGTTCAAAACTCATTTACCACCTTCTGTGATTTCTTTTCACTCTCCATAAGCAACAGTGAATCATCTGCCAGTAAGACAGTCAGCAGTGACCAAGTATTTCCACCAACTCAGATGACTTTGTCTTATGTGCCTGGTTTCATCATTCTCACTGACCCGCATATGGAGAAGCTGATGTGATGTTACAACTGTACCTATTATAAATCATTCACCAAGCCTACCACCCTTCTCCACACTTTGATATTGTAGATATGCTTTGTTTTACCCAGGAAGGTTATTGGAACAATAAATATTTCTATGTGAAAAAGGCAAAGACTGAGCATGAGGATGGCAGAGACATGCCTGGAGGGAGGGGGTCTCATGCTAACCTTCCTGCACTTACACTCTTACTAAAATCATTCTCTGAGTCAAATATTTCTTCTTTTTTTACCTGTTAATTTTCTTCACTTTCCTTACCAGTTGATACAAATGATAAGTGTCCCTCCTCAACACTTAGATGATCTAAAAACTCTACATATTTTCCACAGAGTCACTGTACATTTGAACTGAAAATCAACTTAAGTGCACTTACAATTATGATTGCAAAGGTAGTGAGGAGAGTAGAATTTTTTTCCATGCCTACCTGGTATCACGAGAAATTCAAGCTACTAATGGTATGATAAGTCAGTTGGATATTTAAACTGGTAAGAAAAATTAAAACATAATATGATATTGGCTGCCATTCCCCAGTCCAACATCATACGATCTTGGCTGCCATTTAAGCATCAAAAAAATTGTCTCACATACCTTGACAAACATTTAGGAGAATTTGAAATGTGAAAGAAACATATTATGAGCACAGCAAGCTAGGATGATTCCAGCTCTGCTGACTGAATGGCAGAGACTGTTAAAAGAAGCACATGATATATATTGTATTGTATCAGTTGTTAAGGAAAGTGAAGAAGGATAACATGAGACAAGTGAAGAAATGACTTATAAAAGATTGATTTCATTGAGAGATTGTGTAAGAAGGAAAGAGAAACTTCCCCTGTGAACTTGCTGTAATGAAAAAAATACTAAACAGCTGTGCCTAATTTTCTCCATGTAATCCTTGAGGTAATGGGGACTTTTATACAGATGGTGTGTGTGTGTGTGTGTGTTAAAAGAAAAAAAAAATTGAAGATCCTTCTTATACATGCCAGCCAGTCAGTCTTTTCACAAGTATATATGTAGATTGAAAGTCAGTATGGTTTCTGCAGAATCTTGTTTCAAGACAGTGAGGAAATGTACTTTGTACTCACCATATAGAGGGATTTTGTATATTGTTAGAACAAATGATTTTTAACTTTCAATCTTTTAGCATTTTACTTTTCTCTGAACTACAGATACTAAAGGAGAATGGTGCAGAGTGGCATCCTAGAGTGACTTCTATTGGGTTCTACAAATGTGTGACATGCAAGTGCAAGGTATGGTAATCTAGAACAGTTCATAGTAGCATAGTAATTTGGTTCAGGGAAAATGTAGGTTTTAACTGGGAGGTTGCCATTTTGTATCATTGCATTCTTAAATTTATGAATACAAATTTTGTTTTTATTTGATAAACTCAAAACAGGAATTGCTGTACTTCCAGTGATTTGTCTTTAATGAAGCTATATATATATATGCACTATAAACTTTTTAGGTAATTGTTTTGAGTTTCTGAGGAATAATACCTTCACAAGTGTAGCCTGTTTAAAAATGTGTTAATGGCTTTGAGATTTACTTTAATGATGCTTTCAGTGGGTTTTTTTTCTCTAATATCCATATGATAGTATTAAGAAAATTCTTGAATAATTATTTGAAGAGAAATCTTGTGAATATGACTAATTTCTGTATCTGAAGAGGTACAAATGAATCCTTAAAATCTTGAATACAACAAAGTTTTGTATTGGTGATATTGTAGCTAAATTACAAAATCATTGTTGGTAGCCGGGTCTAATTAGAAATTGATGTTTTCTATTACATATTGGGATTATTCATTTATCAATATGATCCACCCCATATTAGGATATTTATATTAATATGATGTTTTATTTTCCAACAGGATAGCAATATCACATGTGCTAACCCACGGTGTCCCGATCTACATTGCCAGGCTATGATACAAGTGCACCAAGAATGTTGTCCTCGATGTACCAATGAAAATAGTACCATTAATCTTGATAATAAAGAACGGAAGGAAAAACCAAAAAAAAAAACAATTCATAAGAATAAAGGCAGCAACCAAATGCTTAATTCAAGTTAAGAGGCTACTACTGAACTTTAAATGTTATGGTAGTTAGAAATAATAATGGAGGGTAAAATGACTGTTACAGACTTCAGGTGTTTTAGAAAAGAAAGTATTGAGCTTTCATGCCCTCCTTGTTGTGCTAAACATTGCTTTTCCTAATGGGAACTCCAACCTGTGCTGGGTTTCTGTTTTGGCCCTGGTGTAGCAGTTTTCTAGACTGAAGAAGAAAAATATGACGGAGGTCCCAAAGCCATGGGCTTATGGAGGCAGACATGTCTCAGGTTCTAAGAGCGACTAAAGGATGTACACATATCTGAAGCTCTAAATCAAGGACATTAGAACGAAAAAACGACTTTTAAGTTGAGGATGGTAGCATTCAGGTATATTAATTCCCTAGTTAAGGTCCTGAGGGTGCAGATAAGGCTAAGTAGAGGGCTACACAATGAAGGCATAAGTTGAGGTCTTAATGTCTATGGCTGAGAGATCCAGACATGTCTGAGGTTCTAAAGCAAATGGCTAAAGTATGTTGACAGGTCTGAGGTCTTAAAAGAAGGGCTGAAGGATTTGGACATGTCTGAGATCTCAGAGAAAGTCACTGCAGATTATGGACATGTCTGAGGTCCCCAGCAAAGGGCCAGAGTGTATGGGACCTGAATTGTTAAGCTGTTGCTGAGGCAAGACTGGTATCATCCTGGTGGAAGACAATCTCAAGGGGATAGACATGCAGCATTATCCTTGTTGAATCATTTAGGGACTTGAACACTTTGACATAAGCCAATCATTCTCAAGGCCGATAGCTTTGTGCCTATTGAATATTAGTTTACTGTTGTCATGCCATTAAATGAATGCAGTGAATGTTTGTTAATTTGATTGTAAGATTTTCCTTGCAGTTAATAGGTACTAACTTGAGGATATAATTTACCATACATAGTATATTGACTGCTACTAATGCATTAGGAATGGATTATAGTAGAAGTAACTTGCAGTATTTTATACCAGTGCACCAATTAAGGAGGCTTGGCTTATAGAGGCAAAAACCTGGAATTATTAAAGAATTTTGACCACCATGAATGATTCCTTCGACCCCTCAGCAGCATGCTGTCTATGGTACCAAAGATGACGGGTGTTTCTAAATCTGATTTTGTTTGAGTAGCTAAAGAGAGTATTGCTGTAGTGGTGAGGAGATCAGCAATTATGACGCCTTAAGACTTTTGAAATGGCTTATTTTCTAGAGATTTATTTGATAAATTGACTTTCAGTGATAAGTACAGATTACTTTCCCCTTCAGATGTTATTACCCTTTTTAAGGGTTAAAAAAAAATCAATAACTTGGAGCATATTTTTAATGATTTCTTCTTTACTAAAGTGGTATGGAAGGCACAAAATCAAGAATCTCCTCACTTGTACCCCTCTCCCTCCCCTTTCATTTATGTGGTGGGCAGAACTCTGTTTTGAAATGCAAAGAGTTCTTACTCCAAGCTCAATTCTAGGCTGATAATGTAGGTTAATGAAGCCGTTTACTGAAGTGCTGAGGGTGATCACTTCTCCCGTGGTGCATTTTATTCAAACTGTGGAGGCTATCGCTTCTATTCATAGGAAGATGAAAATAAATGTAGTTTATTTCTTTATTAGAATGATGTGTTGTGAACTAAGCTGTTTGTTGGCAACAGGGTCTGATTCATAATCTTTTAGGTGACTGATTTAAGATTCACTTAATATTTTTATTTTAACCCAACAGATTATAGAAATTTGGTAAACAGAGTGTGAAACAGACCCTGTAGTAGGAAGAACAATAATATTTTTGTAAAGATGTATATACATTATATAAGTAGTGGCTATTTTGAGACTAGTGATTGCTTTTACAAAGCTATGCATGTTTGGGACAAGATGATTTTGACCATTACATATTTCATGAAGGCTCACTTTTTCTTAGAAACACACGTAATTAAAGAATTAGAGGGTCAGCTCATCTCACACTGTCAATATGATTATGTCATCTATGGATGAGTGCAAATCCTTTTCCTCATTCAGCAGCTGGACATTTTTTCTTTTGCACATCTTAATATTAAAGAATCTTGTAGTTTAAGAGCTATGAGGTTTGGTGTGTAGGGAATAATGACTTTTGTGTGCACAGTAGATTTTATGCCAAATTTTTTTAGAATTGCTACTGTCCTCAAACTGTATACTAAAAGGAAAATTATACCTCATTAGTACATCATATATTGATCTTAACAAAGAAACTTAAATAGTACATATGAAATTGATATAAGGAACATTCAATTGAGTGTTTGAAATCTTATCACAAGTGTTAGTTTCTGTAATACAATAGAAATAGTAATAATAATAAATCCATGACTAACCGTCTGACTTTATATATATATTTTTTCATTCTTTATGTTTTACTTCTTGTTTGAACCATTTCAGGCAGACAAGGCACAAGTGTCCTTAGAAACTGGCTATGATATTTGAAACTGACAGTATATTGCACTTATCCATGTATCACATAAATGTAACATATGTATTCCTACTTTTTAGATTTAATATTTTGTACTAAAAACATAATGACAGAGTACTTGGATATTTGTCACAGTACTGATGTTACGTATCATTAACTAATATGCATTACTTGTGAACTGCATTATGCTACCACACCAGTGGTCAGTTTGTGCTATTCATAGTTGAATTGTGCTGCTGTATTGAATTTTTCTACCACAGCACACCGAAATTCAACCCAACCTCACAAAAGTTTTTGTAGGATCTACTCTTGTGCAGTTAGTATTATTAGCATAGCATGGTGCATTCAATGTCGTGCAAATTAGCTGTTGACACGAAAATGACACTCATCAGTGGTCTCCTTTGTCAGTAATGCATGCCTTAGCTTACATTACCTGATGGCTTGTACCACACTTTTTACAGTTTGGTTCATGCTATTTCAGATTAGAATCTTTGTTACAGAGTAGCTTGTAGTTCTGTTCTTAAAGGATGGCTTTGATAAGACTTCGTAACAGGTTGGCTCTTGTTTAATTGATGATAGGTTTTGAATTGGTGTCATAAGGTTGCTCATACGATTTTCAAGGCATAAATATTGACACTCCATGACATTACATTTGTGACACAACAGTAATCAGTCACTGCTGAAACTGCATTTGATTATTTAGCATTTCCGAAACATTGGAAAATTTATCAACAAAAAATGTGAGAATTTAAAACCGATTTAGACTGGAATGTTTTACATACACTTGAACAGTTCCTTTACCAGCTCATTGTTTTGGAGTTCAGTTTCCACTAAATTACTGAACTGATGAGATTTGAATAATACTTAATTTCTGTATATTATAAATAATAGGTGTAAGAGTATGCATGGAATCAGCTTTAAGACTTAAGATTCACCATATTACAAAGTCTACATTTGATGAAGTTAATTCTTTCTTCTAACTGCTCAGGACCTATCATAAAAGTTTCCCAATTTGTTGAGTGCATATTTATTTCTAAATTAACATATTATTTGCAATTCAAGTAATTGCTCTTTTTTTTTCCGCCATTTCCCACATTAGCAAGGTAGTGCCAGGAACAGATGAAGAAAGGCCACATCCACTCTCATATATATATATATATATATATATATATATATATATATGTCAGCAGTCCCATTTTTTAGCTGCTGTGTTCACTTTAAACTACAATGACTGAAGTTGTTTCACAAAATCATATTGCATCAGTTTTGCTTAAAGAATATCAAGTGACTTATTTGTTTGTAAATGAAATATGAGATACTCTGAAGTGGGCAAACCTATAAATGAAATGCAGAAGCAATTTCACCTGCAACAAGAGCTGCAAGGTTTGTGAGAGCTATTTAATCTTTCCCAGATGAGTCGCATGTGATCAACTCACGTTTTAAAACTAACACGAGCCTGAACATCTGGTTCATACCAGGCTCATTTTACCAAACACTGGAAGCAGCATTAGAAGTCTTGGACAGAATCTGTTTAGGATTTATTCATAAAATGTAACAGGTTAAGAAGTTTTCTTAACTGCACATTGATAAATACGTGAGAACCTACTGACTCTTAAGCATAAAAATACCTTATCGCACTTAGAATTGATTATCCATGGAAACACTAGCATGTGAAAAGTAGTAGAATTGGTAGAAGCAAGTTCTTATTTTCTGTGGTCACATTCACTTCATGATGTGCATTCTCACACCCAGTGTTGTTCTACATATTCTACAGTCATTAATGTTTTCCCTTTCCTTTTACTTCCTGCTTGACTTATACTAGGTACATTGCTTGGTAAGACAAACCTTACTCTTTTGATGTATTTGGAGATATATAGGCATGAATCTTTGTAGAAGAACTTGCACATGCCACCCTGCTGTGAATGTGGGAAATGGCACAAGATGTAGATATAATTCCTATTAAAGTGATTGACAAGATTAATATGAAAACTCCATGGGTGGTTGGGTACAAGACTTTGAATCAAAATGATATTAGTGCCATAGTTTATACTAGAAAATGGATGAACCAGAATGTCACCATACTGGGTTTTGTCGTCAAAATCTGTCCAGGCTAGAAATTTTTTTTGCTGTATGTTGCTTATTTCAAAGTTGCTGTGGCATAAAAAAATTTTATTTTATGAAGGATTAATATGGCTATTATAAATCCAAGGAACATTTAATCCTAAAAGCAATATTATCTGGGACATGATATTCAGATAAAAAGTTTATCACAACTACTCCCCTCTTTTAAGCAGATGTGAAATATTAATAATTTGTCCTGTTGTCTTATGAGAGTACCTTTTTAAAACTGTTTGACAATTTTTTTTTTTTTTTTTTTTTTTTTCCCCCCATTCTTTAACATTTAGTTGCAATGTTTGTAAGCAGAATAGTTAGCACAGAACAGGTTGTGAAAAGCAACATATCTGTGTAATTAAAGGGTAATATGGAGTACCTAACTGTGACATAATTGATTTCCGAGTACTTAATAATTTTAGATGCTTATCCTTCCTCTGTCAGTACATTATGTCAGTAGTATGCAAGGGTCATAGTTGTTGATCTCTTAATTTGAGGATATAACAAACCATCGAAAAGAGGTGTAGATTGTGATAAGAGCATCCGCCATTTCAACCTCATGCATTGACACTAGTACTAGGAAAACCTTTAAGTAATGCATGGTTTACTGACAGTCATCTGTCATGGAAGGTCTCCTTTAGATGATAACCTTTTATTGTAAAGGAATTAGAGATATATATTGGAATATCTTCAACTGATTAAAAGAGGATATAGCCTGGTCTGCTTTTGATGATGGCCTCTTCAAATGTTGGAAGGTCCTCTTTGCAGGGTAATAGCTAAGTTAAATTTTAGGTTGAGATTAAGTGATGCATTTGCGAAAACTGGCATTTTCATATGAAATTGTATAAAAACTAATGATTTAATTTATTTAGCCATTTCTTTCCTGTCCATGGTAGGCAATTTAGTTTTTCACCATAGTTACAGTATTTGTACCGTGTCTGATGTAAATAGAAAAATAAAAAAAAAAAACACTAATGATAACTTCACAAGCTAGTCAGTTTTTGCAGATAATTTCTAATAAAAGCATGATAAGATATTCTTCAGTTAAATATTTTGTAACAAATACACATCTCACAACTATTGCTAGAGCTAAATACACATTCACAACAATCAAACAGTGATATCATAGAAGTTTTATTTCCTTTTAAATACTTCAGAAGTCATATCTCCAGTGTTTTACTGAACTTTACGTAAGTTAATCCCTCTGTAATTAATCATATTTATAAATCCATTAAATAAACCTAATTTTTATTAATAAACGTATAATGAATCTCCATATGTTTCCTACATTACTTTGTTTAGTCTCAAGTTTATATCCAACCTGATATTTTACTATTTTCCATCTTTCACATTTCAACCATCTTCACAACTGTATTCATCATGTCGTGGTAGTTTACATCTTTCTTTGACTAAGGTACTGTATATTGTGTAACATTTATTCTCAGTTTTTCTTTTTCGGACTCTTGAAAAATGTTCCTCAGTTATTTGAAGTCCAGTGATAAACGTAAAGTTTAGCTTTTCTGAGGAATTTGAGAGGGAACTCCCATCTAAATATAGTCAACATTGAGCTTTATAATTATAGTGCTTCCTATGAGTCATGTTTGTTCATATTCACAGGCTCTATAGAAAGAAACTTGGAAATTTATATCTCTGAAAATGAAAGCAGAAGTGCTAACAGTATTTAAGATAGCCTCAAATGTGTTAACATGATATATATGTTTTAGCATATAAAGTCTCCATGGGAAACCACATTTGAGGGGTCAAGCCATGACTTTGTTCTCAAACAAAATAATGTAAAGACTAAGTCTCAAGAAATGAGTCACATGTGGATACAACTTTATCTCTGGATAGATAGGACTTTTGGAGATGGTAATTTTGTACTTGTAGTCATATTACAAAGAGACTAAGATTTGAAATTGTAAATCTTTGGCTTCATGAAATGACTTGCCTGTCCAGGGTTTATGTGGGATCAATGCAGTCCTACTATGACTGCTGTCATCAGGATGGTGGTAGAGTTTTGTATGTACAATGCTCACTTCTTCATCATCCTTATTGCTAAGACATTCTTTCATTTCTGAAATGCACATCACCCCTTCATGCCACCTGATACATAGTTCTCAAAGTGACTACTTAGGTATTTGATAGGGTGTTACACTTATAGTAGGTAACATAAAGTAATAATACATCAATTAAAGTGTGATGAAAAGTGTCTACTGAAGCCTTTAAGATCACGACTTAAATTTATCTAAACACACAAAGCCATCCCATTGTTCTAACTTTTCACTGAACCTCTTGAGATGCAGCAAGGTGTTGATGAAGATATAGACAACCAAAGGACACCAGCAGTACCACCACCTGAATGCTGAACTGCTCTTGGTGTATTAACATTTATTTCATCAGTGTTTTAACTCGATTAAAATTCTGTAAATGTGTATACCTGTTTAATGATGACCCTGAGTGCCAGGAAATATGCAGATGCCCAAAATGTCTGCCATCCACCAGTACTGTACATACAAGAGACCATATTTATACTTTTTTTAGGCAGGTTATGTTATTAGTAAAACTACTTTTGGATATTCTTCTTATAAACTGTAACTTGAAATCCTGCCTGATGCAATGTGCTTGGCTACCTATACCTGATGGTTGATAATGAATGCTCTTTTAGATACAGTATCTTAAGTTAAAGGCAACTACACATGACCATTCTAGTGTACCAAACCAATGTCTTCCTCATTTTGTTAGCAGTCACATGTAAATTAAATAGGCTATATTTTTTCTAGTGTTACTGCAGAAAATATATGTTGCCATTCTCAATAATGACATGCTAAAGCTGGGAATTGCTATTTGCATTAAGCCATTTATACTATCTATCACCACCTTCATTCAACTCCTCTTTTTTGCATTTTCACAAGGTTCCCCTCTCTCTCTTTCTCCTTTCACATGCAGTCTCACTCATTGAGCTCTCTTACTTTCATTGAATTTTTTTCTCATATTTGTGTATGACTTAGTTGATATATATATATATATATATA
The DNA here is from genome assembly GCA_038088735.1 of Panulirus argus. Taxonomy (NCBI): domain Eukaryota; kingdom Metazoa; phylum Arthropoda; class Malacostraca; order Decapoda; family Palinuridae; genus Panulirus; species Panulirus argus. The sequence goes on from JAYMFT010071993.1 coordinate 14,500, forward strand.
TATATATATATATATATATATATATATATATATATATATATTATATATATATAT
>JAYMFT010072004.1:0-14553 GCA_038088735.1 Panulirus argus
TATATGTGTGTGTGTGTGTGTGTGTGTGTGTGTGTGTGTGTGTGCGTGCGTGTGTGTGTGAGCGTGCGTGTGTGTGTGTGTATGTGTGTGTGTGTGTGTGTGTGTGTGTTAAGAGACGAGACCCCCACGAGTATGAAAACTTTGTACCCGCGATCCATAAACAACAATCCCACATATTTCCAAAGCTTTCGGATCAAATTTTTACTTCTAACCTTTCATTTATGTATTTCTAGCGCAGAATTAGCGACAGCGTTCTTTGAGGTATATCTTAAAATGCATATATTTTCTGGCATCATCAGATATGGCGTGTGTGGGTTGTGTCCCTTCTGAGCAGGAGCGGCATCACCGCCGCCCACCTTCAGGAGCACAGGCAGCAGCTGCAGACCTCGATTACGGCGGAAGAATATGGGTCCTCCTCCCAAGTGATAGGCGGGGTAGCCAAAGAGGACACGCTGTCGCCTCTGAACAACACCGTCGTCCTCGATCCCGACGGGAAGTTCATCCTCCTGTGGTCGGTGGACTTCGTCAGACAGGTACTGTAGCGCAGATTCCAGTCCTCGTGTGATGCAGTATGTGACACCTGATGTGTTTTCGATATGGCTTCTTGTATAAATATGGACCTACAAGATCTTACCATGTACTAGCATGTGTTGGTATGAGATCCGCTCCCTTTTTGACTGCCTTTCTCGATGTTCACGTTGATGCTTAATGAACACGAAGATTTTATCTTCAATATATTTTTCCACTGCTTTTGTCGATTCGTTTGAGGTGTATCTAGCTCATGCAGCTGTCGTAATCTGTGTTACTTTAACGCTCTGGTCTACTGTTATACGTTATGGAAACATTACAAAGTCGGTACTCAGAGACGAGCGAATTTCAAATGCAAAGAAAATAAAATCTTCCTTGCGTGAAGTATAATTCATAAACATCTATACCTATTGTGCATGACATAGTTCGAGTTTGCTGACTTTGATCATGCTTTATTTTTTATTACACCTGATCCTTAACTGCATATCCCTTATTTCCCATTAGCTCTACCGTTTGGTGTGGCGGCGCATAAATGTAATGAATCACCTGTAATGATAGTGTAGCAGACGGGTATCGGAAGCGAAAGGGCGAGCGTAAAGGAGGTTCACCTGTGCTGAGACAAGGTGGTCACCCACGGAAAAAAAAAATCTTGACCTTTAACGTTTCACCTGAAGATACAACAGGACTTTCTTTCCATACTTGTTTGCGATTTCCCGCGTTTGCGAGGTAACGGCAAAAAAAAAAAAAGACGAAGAATATGCCTCATTCACCCATATCCTTTCTCTAGTCGTCATGCACGTAACGCATCGGAACCACACCTTCCGATCCACAACCAAAAGCCAAAGACCTTTCCATAGTTTCCCTCGGCCGCTTCAGTCCACTGACAGCATGTCATCCCCTCAAATTCACTCTATCCCGTGCGCGCTTTTAACCCTCCAGCATGCTCAAGCCCCCAGCACTCAAAATCGTGTTCACTCCATCCTTCAACCTTTAATTCGGTTACCCCCTTCCCCTTGTTCCCTCCACTTCTGACACATGTATCCTCTTTGTCAACCTTTCCTCACTCGTTCTTTTCATATGTCCAAACCATTTCAGCACACACTCTTCTGCTCTCTCAAACATACTCTTCTTATTATCATATCATTCCGTTAACCCTATCATTGCTTACACAATCAACCTCCCCTCAGACCACATATTGTCCTTAAACATTTCATTTTCAACAAACTGACCCTCTTCTGTACATTTTCATCTGTAGCCTCACATCCACTACAGCGTACAAGGACAGAAGAAACCTTTTTATAAAAGGAGCAAGCGTTCAGAAGGAAAGAAATTTCGCCATCGAAACAGAACTCTCAGTTTCTGAAAAGCAGACTTAGCTATTTCCGTAATATGGGGCTTCCATGACAAGAATGGACGTTACAGTATGTCCAGTGCATTAAGAGGTAGAATTACACCTGTACAACTCTAAAAGACTTTTTAACCTGTCTTTTTCCGGCGCAAAGAACAAACATATTCAACATCTATCGATAAGATAGGGAACGAAGGTGCTCTGGAAATGCGACTGGCTACAAAAAAGAAATAGAAAACCTGAAAGGTGAACTATTATTGGAGCAATCTGATATTACCAAGATTTAGAAGGAATACTTCGATAACAGAGTCAGGGATGAGCCAAAAAATTTTCTCCAGTTGTGTGTAGGGAGAAGGTGTGTGTGGGTGTGTTAGGGAGATAAGTGAATAGATAGAGAATAGGATGGACGGGAGAGACGATAAGGCAAAGAAATATGAAAAGACTTCTGAAACAGACTACGTAATAAGGGAGTTCTGAAGGAAAACACGTGGCGCTGCGTACCGTTGATATATTCCTAAGAGTGAATAAAATTAACTAGGAAGGGAAGAGTCTTGTGCTGCGTCAATAACTTCATACAACAAGTGTGAGAATATGGGAGCAAGGCGTCTGGCGTCAGAGTATGAAAGGAGAGTGTCTAAGAGCAATCCATATAGAAGCATTGAGACAATAGGTGTCTAAGAACGGCAGGAAGATATTTGATACTGTATAGATGTGTGTAAGGGTATGGATTGGAAGGTGTCCAGTTGTTTTACCTGCGTTCGTGTAGTGTCATAACATAACAGGAAGGTTTAGATACTACAGGATTTGACGAGCGCACTGAAAATGTTGCTTTGTTAAAGAAGACGTATGAAGAATGAAAAAAAAGATGAGCTCACATAGAAACGGAAAAATAAACAAGAAAGGAAAACGGGAGCGTGTGAAATATTAAATAGAGTAGAGTAGAAAGTAAAAGCTTCAACACGAATGAGGACTTTTATAATCTGAAAGAAGGCTTTAAGAATGCTTGAGGTTTGTATAAAGAGGATATAAACGTGTTAGGGTTGCCAGTAGAGTCAGGGTCAAGCATGGATACCTTTTGACTTTCCTGTATTCATTTGCGGGGAAGCAAGACGTGTTTATCGGGGGAAGAATATAGAGGTATAGAACCGAAGAATGGAAGGATAAAAATCAGATTTCAACGCCATTATAAACAGATGACGTAATGACGACTGAGCTATTGGCCAAAGAGCTAAAGTAGTTGCTGGAGAATATCAAATTATGTATCAAAAGGTTAGCAGTGTGTGTGAAAAAAGAGGAACTGAAATGTGACAAAAGGCTGAAGAATTGTAAGATCATAAGGTCATGGAAGATGTTAATAATACGTTTAGAGAAGACGCTGAAATGTAATCTAAGATATCAGTGTTCAAACGAGGTCAGGGTACTGAAAGAGAAAGTAGACTCCAGCCGTCAGGTATGCTAGAATTTGCTGGAAAGGACTGAAAACCACTATGAATGAGAAAGACTATAACGTGTAATAATGAATACTTGAAGTTCGGGTGCATAACTTAAGGGATGAATATGGAATCAGTAAATTGAAGAGCACGCGAGGTGGGTTTGCTAAAGTACAACGTCTTGTAAAGTATGTGAGGTTCAGTTTTGTGATCTGGATGGGTTTCTAAAAGAATTTGTGTGCAACTTGAAAAGGACTGGTTTTTAATATGACGATATTCCAACAGAGGGAGATACAGGATCATGTGGAAAATAATGGACAGAATAAAGTTAACGATACTAAGATGGAGTGAATCTGTGGAGCGTTTAAGCTGAGTGGAAATAAGTAGAAGGAAAAGACCAGAGATGAAATGGGGGGACGTGGTGAAGGAATTAGGTATGTGGATGATATGCAGATGAGGGGAAAAGGGTAGGCATTGTACGGAAACCGTAGTGATCAGAGAATAACATGCCCTGATGTATGGTGGGGGCTCAACCGAGTGTCCGATAAGGATCTGCAGGGCTGTATGGAGGAGGCTATAACAAGGCGCATGGTGGAGACACTATTATGCTGTTTGGCGCACGTCTGATGTGCTGTATGCAGGAAGCTCTAACCTAGTGTGTATAATGGGGATCTACCAAAATCCATGGATGAGGCTCTACAGTAGTGTATGAAGGTGGTTTTACCATGGCGTTTGGTGTGATTCTACCACAGAGAGCGGGAAGGCCTCTAAATGAGCATCTTCGATGAATAGCAAAAATATTTGTCAGAAATGGACAGATATAATCTTTCCTGTAAATTCTCCTGTGTTTAACCTGTCAGCTCAAATGTTTATATACAATAGTGTCTTTACAAGTCTGTCACATTTGGTCTAATATCTATTTTTCTAATTTTACCTCTGACATGGAATATTGGCTTGAGATATTCGGTCAAATTGTCAAGATGTAAGGTTTCATAACTAATACTGCGCTTGTTATAAAGCTTACATATGGCATGGCACTATCCTCTGTATTCTGTCTCTTGTTCACAATAAATTAGAAAAAAAAAAGTTCATCTTATTATTCCCGATCTTGATGTCCCAAACGCCGATCATGGTTCCTAAGCTGGCCTCTTGCAGGAGATCGTAGTGGAGATGGTGGTGGAGACTGAGGGTTGGCTGGGGTTCGGCTTCTCCAGCAGCGGCAAGACGAGCGACTTCCTGACGGGCTGGGTCGACCACGAGGGTATTGGTCACATCCAGGTGAGTGGCGGTGGTCGTGGCACGTGTGTGTGTGTGTGTGTGTGTCTTCTTCCTCACCGCCACCACCAGAGGCCTCAGAGGCCACCACACTCACAGTCTCAACCTTCCCCAAGGTAAACACTTACCCAAACACTCTCCATGTTTGAGTTTCCTGAGCTGACTGTGACTCACTGGATTTCTCAATACACACGACTAATTATTACGTTTCAAAAGACGTTTACAGACCGAGCTGTTTTTGGAGAAGATCTCATCAAATTTCAAAACATACAGCGAAATACAGGATTTCTCCTTTTTTCGGTTTCAAGAGCGGACTCTCTCTGAAAGAAGTCATAAATGGAGAGTTTCCCACCACACTTTTCATAAAAGACGAGGATGAGCATCTAAATTGGTTGAGTCAGTTGCCTGTATCAGGACTCATTTCCAGGCCTACTGAGTCATTGCCAGGAACGCTGACCACACCACTTACTCTCATTAGCTTGCAAATCATTTATTTTTATAAAGTATTTATTTTGAGTTTGGTACTGATAGCTGGGTGGCGCTCATTACACGAATTAGCTTATCTTCAACTGAAAGAAGTACTAGATCAAAAAATATGGTAAAGCGTCACTCTCGGTATTCTTGTTACTTTTCCTTGCGTCAGATCCACGAGAGGTTTATGAAAGCGGTGCTTGTTGCAGGACGGGCATGTGGCAGAGGGCGGGCAGCTGGTGCAGGAGGAGCAGCAGGACTGGCGCCTCCTGAGAGCCGCCCACAACCTCACTCATACCACACTACGCGTCTCCAGGAGCCTGAACACCTGCGATCACAACGATCTCCCCCTCCAGGTACTGTGATCCGACTGTGTAGGGGTTGTGGTGCAGAAGGTGGTGTTAGGGCGAGTGGTACAACAATGTTAGACATGTAATGACTAGTAGTGCAACGAGTTATAAATGAGTTATATTACATTAGGTAATGGCATAGTGAGTGGGCACGCAGTGGCTGCTGGTACAGTGTGGTGTTGTACTGGATGGTAGTTTGGTTAGTGGCAGCTTAAATTGGTGGTAGTGTGGCGGCTGCTGGTGCAGTATTGCATCTTAGGGCGGCCAATCGCTGCTTTGTTCCTGTTGGTGGTGGTGATATGGGTACTGGCAGCATAAATGAAACGTCATATGGTAGTGGGCGGTGGTGTGGTTGGTGGTTGAGCAAGTCTCTGGTCGTGTAGTGGTAATGGTATGGGCGGTAGTAGTGAAGTGGTTAATGGTTCAGTAGTGGTGAATTAGGTAGTCCGTGGTACTGTGGCAGTTGATGGTTACGTAGTAATGGGTTGTGACTCTGTTAATGAAGACGTGATACTCCGTGAGGTAGTGATGTATGGTGGTTTATTTTAATGAAAAGGTACATGACGGAGTTAATTGCTGAATTAGTCTTTACTGTGGTAGAAACAGGATACTAAAGCAGAAGGCACCTTATTGGTAGTAATATGATAGGAGTGAGATTACTGGGTGTTGTGTGGTGAGTGGCAGTTAGTGGTGTAATAGGTGGTAGAATGGTGGTTTAGTGGGGGTTACTTAGTGGCGTAGCGGTGGGAGGTAGTTTGGTTGGTGACACCGCTACTGAGATAAATGTTCAAGGGGGAGAAGTGATATGTTTGGTGGTGGGCAGATGGTTGCGACGGACGAGCAGCTTATTAGGGGAGTTAGGGGAGGTATTGGGAGACGATGGCTAAAGAGGGGGAGGAGCAGTGAGGGAGTTTGTGATGAGGGAGGAGTGGTGAGGGAGAGTATGGTGAGGGGATGTTATGGTGAAAGTGGCTGTGGTGAAGGAGGTTCAATGAAGACGGTGGAAAAGATAGTAGTGATGTGGAAAAGTGATGTTGTCTGGTGAGAAGTGGGAGTGGGGAGGCACGTATAGTGCGATGATGGTGATAATGAGGATCCTAGCGATTTATGAGGGAGTGGTGCGGGATGTAATGGTGTACAAAGATAGTGGGGAGGAAGTAGTGAGGGAGGTAGCGATGGGGAATTGACGGTGGTAAGGGTGAGGAAGGGTGGTGCGTCCTGCTGGGGAGGTGGTAGTGGAGGGAGGGGGAGGAGGAGGCAGCAGGGACACCTGCCTCAGGGCTCACATGGCGCGACTTACAACCGGTTGGCTACACACACCGCCACCACCTCAACCGGTTAATGCGGGTTGCTTGGGACACATGTCGTGGGGGAAGGGGTCGAGCGGCGGGAGGAGGAGGAGATCATCTCTAGATTTGTTGTTTTATGGAGATTTATCTCATCACGCATCAGGCATCCACTTTCCAGATTATTGTATGTTGATACAACAATGTATTCTTTCTATAATACATTAACAAACTAATGGATAATCTTTTGTCCCTCACTCTACGTCAGAACACCACTAAACACCTCCTGTACGCCTATGGTCGTGAGGTGCCCACCAGCGGAAAGGCTTTGACATATCCCGAGGGTGCCATCAGGGGCTTCCATTACCTGTCGTTGCTGCAACCGGCCACCCTCGCACGCCCTTGCGGGGCCAGCACCTGGGCTCTCACCTACAACCTCACTCTCTCCCGCCTGGATCATATCAGGTCCTGGTGCAACATCGTCCAGTTCTCGCAAACGGAGAAGCAAGTTCATTATGTTGGGGTAAGTGGAAGTCCCGCTGTTGTGTGCCGGTAATGACTCAGAGGTACTGAGAGTACAGTCGTGTAATTCAAATCCCAGAATAGTATTCTGGGGGAGTATGTCAGAAAATAGAATTCAATGTAAATGCCAAATCAATACAAGGTTATCTAGTCCGAGAGAGGGGATAGGGGGAATTTGAAGAGTCGATCGAGACGTCAGATATCTGGGTAATCTTTCTTGAAAAATGACAGAGCGAAAAATGGTAGACCAAATTACGGAAACCAGTCTAACTGTCGAAATGAAAACAAACTGATTAAAGGTAGAGATAAAATTAAAAGTATATTTAGTCCACGATGAGGCAAGTTATAATAAGCGCTGCTGCCAGCTATGTTAACACCTTTTTCCTCCAATATGACGCTTTCTCGACCTACGTATTGCAGCAAGTCGATTCAGCCCAGAAAATGTCAATAAGTACTTTTATCACAACAATGAGCAATCTTTCGACTTTCAGCATCAGAAGCGGCAGTTCCCTAGTAAAGGTTATGATTACCTCCGGTGCCGCTTCTGATAACTAAAAGTATCGAATAAAAGTATCTTTTGTCGTTTCTGGAGTTATATTTTCATTTCACATGGAAAATATTTAGATCAGATCAGAAAAACTGAAAAAGCCGATCGACTTACTAAAGTAGGTTAAGAAGACGTACTTCGGACCCTGTGAAAAAAGGTTCACTGCATTCAAGTTGATAATACATACATTTCCTCAGTTCCTTTAGCGGGTAATTTCTTTACAAGTCTGCAGGTCATATGTCTCCTGTTTTTTCTGTGTTCTCAATATGATGGTGAAATCTACTCATTGTTCTCAGTATGATGGTGATACACGAAGCCATCGTCGGAGATTGACTAGGCTGACGTAAGCAAACGAAGTACACAGCGTGAGGAGCGGATGTAAAGTTGAGACTTGGAGAAGATGAGGAATGGGAACATTAAGGGAGAGTTGGCTTTATGAGTGGCGGAGGTGAGGCGGGAGGAGTACAGAACTGCACTAAGATGACCAGCAGGAGGATGATTGTGGAGAAAGCGACTAAAGTAGCAAGTGTCAGTGAGGTGACGGGAGAGTTTTGGAGGCAGACACACGGGATGAAGGAAAAATAGAAGGGTAGAGTGAGGAAGTACAGGTAAGAGTGGCGAGTTTATGAGGAATCTGAATAGTTCCTTCAAGATATTCGTGAGAAGAGAAACAGTCCCAGGAATCACCTTGTGATTTCAAAACTGAATTCCCCTATGTCATGGCCGCCATACTGACTTCTCTCACTACTCTACCTTGTGCCCACACACCCTTAAATCACAGCATCTTTTCATTTTCTAAATATCAGTGAAGAATACCAAAGGAAATCTATTGTCATTGCCATTCAGCGTGAATATCTTAGTCGAGGAATATACAGTTGGAGATCAAGTGTTTTGAGTTGTACAAGGGGAAATTCAATTTCTATGTACCGCAGGGCAGTCGACTGACTATGTCATGATGTAAAATCATACGTTAAGTTGTTCAACTATATCTTTATAATCGACCCAGACAAGTAGTCAGGGAACAGGTAGAAAGGAAAACCCATTTACACGTTCACTACAACATTACGCAGAGTAGACATTATAACACAGTACAAAGATATGCATCTTGATTTCACATGTGTCTGAGGCGGATGTGGAGGCAGTGTCAGCTAGTCATCTTGAGGAAGGAGAGGATGCCTTAGCTAGTCCTTGACGAGGACCCGCTTGGCTGACTGGTCCCTAAACTTCTGGTGACTCCATCCTACCGAGAGTTCGACTGATGAATGAGAGCAGCATGACTTTTTTCTGTTCGGTCAGCATTTTACGATATTGGCTTTTTTCTATTGATCATTCGTAATTGCATGACGATATTGGAGGTTCTTATTCTTTTTCTCATCTCGGTTCTCATTGCTAAAACTCATAAGTTCTTGAGTGCTGGTGATGATATTATTTTTTTTTTCCTTTCATTTAATTCATTACTTGTTCTTAGGAACAGGCTTTTGGGCATTCGAGCCTTCCTTATCAGACGATGTTGAAATGAAAATGTTCATCTCTGATTTGGCAAAAGATGCTGTCATTACAATCACCTGCAAACTTTACACTGCAATCTTACGTATCCATATGGCACGGATGAGGTATTTTGATTCTAGTCTGTCCATAAACTTATTTCTACCGAGTCGATGAGTATTCGTATGTGCGTGGAAATAACTTTGACAGCATGTCTAAGATCTGTGAAATCACCAATAATCCACTGATCTTTCGGTAGTTATAAGTTCTTTATTGAAGAAAAAAATCTATAGTATCAGCGAGAGTGCTAAACACTTGACACAGCGCCTTGTGGAGGTCAAGCTAGCTCCTCCGATAGACTCATGTCTATGGCGCCGAGAGGCATGCGATGTGGACATGACTGTGGTTATATTAGTCATTTAACATATTTCTGAGGCAAGACAATAGCTATAGGTATACATGAACATAGAAAGAGGGACTGACAAGTATCATGTGCGGAAATGACGCTAATTAATTGCTTATGGATGGTTCCAGTTCGATGTGACGGGCGATATGACCTCGCTCGATCAGTTGCACCGGGTGGTGATGTACGAGTGTGGAGGCGACCCCTCCAGCGTTAGTTACCACCACGAGAGAGAACGTCTCCGACACTACGCTTCACAGGACGGCCATCGCTGCTACTCCCCCGGTATGCCGCTCGACTACCTCAAGTGTAATCAGGTGGTCTTGGCGTGGGCGCCAGGCTTAAGTGTGAGTTTTGTTCCTCTTCATTTCTCTCCGTTATCATATTGTTTTGATTATCCTCAACCGTGAGTGGTCTTTCTCAAGGCAGGATGTCTGCTGTCGCCTACAAGACATAGTGGTCGTATTCAAAGTAACCTCATATATTACCTCTTCAGTGTATCTTCTTTTGCCCCTTTACTTCACGTTAATCTTTCACCTCATCATACTCTGCCCCTTCTCCTTACTTTACACTACCCCTTCTTACTTTACACTTCCCCTTTTCCTCACTTTACTATGCCCCTTTTCTTTACGTAACCCTTCACCTTACCTAACTCTGCCCCTTCACCTTATCTACCGTAGCTCTGCTACTTCATCATATCTAACTCTGCCCTTTCACCATACCCTGATCCTTCACACTGTCTATTTTTGCGTGAATATGACCAACTTGACCACTGTCACAAACTGACTATCCCATGACGAAACTTAACCAATCCTACAGCCTCCAGTATCCTGCAGAGTCTGCGGAGACGATAATGAGAGGATCATGTTTCAGACCCTGACTTCCTTTTTTTATCTGTTATTCTCCCTAATCCACACTCGCATAAGACTAGATCACCTCATAACACTACTTCATCGTCTGTCTCGACCACATCCCTCTAACATCCGTGTAGCCTCATTTGTTTCTCAGTTTCTGTTCGGTCAATCTTCTTAATCCATAATCCATAGTTCCTTCTTAAATCGGATAATCCACCCTCTCGGACGTCAGCAGTCATCCAGCTCCTACTACCCCATTTTGGACGAGCATATATTTAAGAAGGTAAACTAAAGGTTAGCTGGGTTTTATGTCTACCAACCGGAAGGGTCATTAAGGCCGTCAACATCAAGTTAATACTAACCAAAAGAGCTTTAACTCCTCTCTAAGGGCTAAAGATAATTCTAAGACTACATACGCTTCCACTATATGTGCGGTCCATAGGTTTTGATGGTTGGCGTTGGAAGGGGAAAGGGTAGTCTTAGACTGACATAAAGACCAAATTATGTGGTGATTATTTGTAACAAGTTCTGGGTGTCAAGAGAAGTCTCCTGTGGTTCGAAAATATACTGTAAAGGGAAAAAGGCTGAAGAAATGATAAGGTGAAAGAGGCGTTATATACCGAAAAATGTCGGCTGTCAAGTACTCATTCTCCGCTTTGAGGGTAAAGGAGATTAAATGAGATTAAAGAAAATTTAAAGACGTTGATCTACTAAGTGGCATGAATGGTGAGAGACGGAGAAGTGAGAGTGTAGAAGACGGCGTGGTGGAGAGAGAAGCTTCATCCTCACCGACAGAGATTACTTAATCTCTGTGGGTGAGGATGAAGCAGCAGCAGCAGCAGGTGAGAGTTTGTAGGAGATTTAAGGGACAACGAGTAAAGAGGGTGGCAAAGGGGGCAAAAGGAGTCATAATGAAAGACCAGACCAAAGGCGGATATTACTGCCTCTTCCACTTCTCTGGTGTTCATTTAAGTCTAACAGTACTTCTGCCCCATTAATCTGAACGCCACTTCGTTCCTCCAGCACTTCAATTCACATCCTTTGATTTTTATTCTCACTTCACTTTCCTTTCTCAACCTTTTCATGGAAATTTTGAATTTTCTTTAGAATTTATCAAAACTGAATATATCTTTCATTCCCAGTTCGTCTCTACCATTTTTATAATTTTCATCTATCTTTTCGCTCGCTCTTTCTGTCTCATTTACATAACGCATCGTCACTACCACCTGCCTCTCTCTCCTTTCGTAAAGAGCGAGTCTAATCTTCTTTGATAAAGCTGTGGTAATGAGGCAGAGCGTGTTATACTTCCCGAGGTGTGGAGTCGTGTAGCAAGTGAGGCTGTGTCCACAGGGAGCCAGGCTGCCGGGCCACGTGGGTGTGCCGCTCCTGACGGGCCCCGCCCACGACGCTTTCTTCATGGTAGAGACTCACTACAACGCCCCCGCCGAAGCCGCTGCCGCGACCGGCCCCACCCACCTGGAGTGGGGTCTCCTCATCTACTATACCCACAAGCTACGGTGAGTGGTTACCCTCGCCCTGACGACCCCACGGCTGAGATATGGACTGGATCCAACATAGAGAGAAAGAAAATGTTACTTCTCCTCTAGGATACGTCCCTGTCATAATTCTGACGTTGTGGAAACATATACTTCAAGCTTTTCAAGTCTTCTAACTATCAGCTTTGTCAGCTAAGACTGATGGAAGTAATTCATATGTTCTGTGAGTTTCATTTACTCAGTTTCCTTCCAAACATTTTTATGTTTATAGATTTAATTTGATTATTATATCTACAATCCACTGTTTGGTAGGTACGTTTAAGATATGGGAGTCCATTAAACATCATATTGATCATGATACTTCATTATTCTTGACAGGAAGTACGATTCCAGCGCACTGGTGGTGGGCCACTCACTGGACCATGGGCTGGTGGTGCCCCCTGGTCAGCAACGCTGGACTTCGGTTGGCCACTGCCCCGCAGGCTGTCTGGTGGAGGGCGTCCCCGAGACGGGCATCAGCGTCTTCCAGGTCATCCTCCACGCACACTCCCTCGGTAACACACGACATGTACATTGTTATACGAAGGGGAAGTCAAAGGAAAAAATATCCTTGTCCGCAAGAGCTGAAAAACATATCAACCTCCTATAGAGTAGGAGGAACTGTTGCTGTAAGGTGTTCACAGAGACATTGAAAGAGACCTTTTCCACCTAATACAGTCTTCATTTCTCTCTCATACTTGCTATTCCCTTAATGAAATATACCTCACTACCGGACCGCACCGGGCGTCACATGTGACAGTGTGATAGTTCCTACGTTTCCCGTTTTAGGACACAGTATTCGAGTTCGTCATTTCCGTGATGGCAAGGAGCTTCCCCCGGTTGCCGCTGACGACAACTACGATGTCAGGTACCAGCAAGTAATTCAATTGCCGGAGGAGAGAACCATCTTGCCCAGTGACCACATCACCACAGGTGGGTAAAGCCGCTGGAAGCCCAACACTCGCCAACAAGACTAGCTAGTAACATCCTAATGCTCCAGTATACCACACCTGAGTGTATAATTATTACGTTGCATCGCAAAGAGCTCGTATGGCTTAGTTCCATTACGCATAAAGAAATCCTCAGGTAGCGATCATCAACTTGTAGTTTGAAAAGGTCGGCTCCTTTTTTCCCTTTGAAAACTGAGGTAAAGAAGAGTAATGATGCTTCCGGAAAGTCTTGTTCAAAGGTAAGGATTTTGAAAGTTTTCAGACTGGCCAATGATCTTCCTTACTCAAGTCTTCTAAGCGACTCCATTTACTCTGAAGATGACAAGTCAGTATTAAAGAAATGTTCCACAAAAATTCCTCTTTCATCCAAATAAACTTCCCATTTACCATGTCTTATAAGATTCCCGCTAGCTTAAGGTCTTTCAAAATCTTTACCACTAAAGAATTGTTAATTATTACGTGTAACGCATTACGTGGTCACTAGTGCCGAGAAAGGAAGCTACAGTGACAAGACTAGGTAGGATACGCACTCGTGAGGCCTTTCGTAGACCTTGCTAGGTGTGGAACACTTGCCTGAAAAATTACTATACTTTTAGTAATTTAAGTAATTAACATTGTGATTTCTGTTTCTGTTGAAGGGAGAGAGTTTTACGCCCGTTTTGCGCTGTCAGTCAGCTTAACCTTGTATATATGTACCAAGTCTTAATCTTAGTGTATATAAACACGCACAAACACCCAAGCTCCCACCAGGTACCAGGTATTTCACAGTCTGAGGACACTTAGCTCAACTGTAGCCTTATTGTAGAAATCAACTAATTTACGATGAAGTTACTTTTCAAGGTTTTCACTTACAGAATGCGAGTACGAGAGCAGCGGGAGAAACCAGACCACCTTCGGTGGAGTCAGCCAGCTGGAGGAGACGTGCTGGGCGCTCCTACTCTACTACCCGCGCCGCAGCCTAGCCGAATGCACCTCCACACCTCACTATAAGTCCCTTAAAAAGGTCTTTCACATCGACCGACTGGAAAAGTTAGTTACACTTCTGATAAGCTGAATATAGAATTATGTGCCTGTTCTCCATTTCTGCGACAAATGATATCATATATATTCATCTATTCATTATACTTGATCGCAGTTTCCCGCGTCAGCGAGGTAGCACCAGGAAACAGACAAAGAAAGATCCATATACTAATATACACACATATACATACACGCACATATATAAATAATACATACATATCCATACCAACATATACATATATACATACATATACATACACATGCATATCCACATATACACATGTACATATTTATACTGGCTCATACACATATACACATACATATACATACACATGCATATTCACTTATACACATGTACATATCATACTTGCTCGACTTCATTCATTCCTGGCGCCACCCCGCCCCACAGGAAACAGCATCGCCACCCCTTACGTCAGTGAGGTAGCGTCAGGAAACAGACGAAAAAGGGCACATCCGCTCACACTCGGTCTCTAGCTGTCATGAGTAATGCACCGAAACCACAGCTCCATATCCCCCTCCAGGCCCCAC
>JAYMFT010072015.1:0-28892 GCA_038088735.1 Panulirus argus
CGTATTCCCTGCGTGTCGTAAAAGGCGACTAAAAGGAGAGGGAGCGGGGGGCTGGGCTGGAGACCCTCCCCTACTGTTTTCACTTTTCCAAAAGAAGGAACAGAGAAGGGGGCCAAGTGAGGATTTCCCTTCTAAGGCTCAATCCTCTGTTGTTAACGCTACCTCGCTCACGCGGGAAATGGCGGATATGCATAAAGAAAGAAAAAAAAAAATATATATATATATATATATATATATATATATATATATATATATACCTTGACCTAAGCCAGGGACCCAATGTGTCGACCATCCCCGAGGGGATGAACAGCTGGGTGAACTGCGGACAGACTACCGCGCCCAGGATCCGGACCCATGCAGGCCCATGCATTCATCATGGTAATTTGATGACCATCCATTACTTGCTCTCACAATTACTAGTCGTTTGTCAAAGTTGTCACGAACTCCGAAGTGTGAAGTGCGTGTGGACGTCCGTTGAGCCTTGAGTGCCATACGTGCGCCGTAGAGTGTGTGAATACCATAGCTAGACCATTAGAGTGCGTGTACCATGCCAGTCCTTGAAGTGCGTGTACCATGCCAGTCCTTGAAGTGTGTTTTACCAAAGCCTGCTGCGGTAAGACGGGCATTATTTTCTTCATTATTTCTACATCTCGTGTTTCAGTTGAATCCCTAAAATCGGGACCCACAATCCACCTGAAGTCTGTATGAATTAAATAGATAAGAAAAGATCCCTAAGGTTTATATTGACAGTGTAGGTGAGAAAAGATCATATACTAAAAGGATTCTTCAAGAGAATAAACCAAACTGTTTGCCATTCGGAAAAATATTTAAGGATTGTTGTACCGTGTTAACATAGTTTTAGCATGGTAGAGCAGTAGCTATCGTAGTTAACGCTAGTTTAGCAGAGGAGAGGGAAGCGTAGTGTTTAAGAGTAGCTGGGACAGAGTCACAGTTTGCCATCCATGGGTGGTGAGTAAGGCTTAACACCTGAGCACAGTTACAGGGGTAAAAACGTGAGTGATGTTGCATGAGTGTAGCATGCTGGGTCATGACCTCGGGTTAGGTCATGACCTCATAGTGGTCCATGATCTCAGGATGGGTCTTGACCTTATTTTGGGTCTTGACCTAATTTTGGGTCACGACATTATGTTGGGTCACAACCCCAAGTTTGGTCATGACCTTATGTTGAGTTCACGACCTTAGAACCTCCCTAGACGTCACTGCATGACCACCACTGCATGTTGATCAGCATGCTGGAAGAGGCTCAGGCACATGGGTTACCTACCCAGGCCAGCAGGGCTTGTGTGTGTGTACGTGAAGGCGATAGTCTTGACCCTAAGACTATCGTGGTCGAGCCCTTGAAAGTGCAGGTTCAACTAGCCTCCTACGGGAGGACTGAGGGTCCTCTCCAGCAGCCTGTGGTAGCAGCAGGGGGGTTCCTCCTGTGGCCGCAGAAACCCACCAGGGGGTAGGAAGGGGACATTAAGCACCCTCCTGTTCTCCCTAGTTAGGGCCATTCCAATCTCTTTTTATGGTCTCCCAGCTTGGAGCTACTTAGAGCCATTTCTTTCCCTGCGTAAAGCAACCCAGATCCATCCTCCTCTCTCTCTCTCTCTCTCTCTCTCTCTCTCTTTGGCCTCCTGCGGCCCGACCTCTCTGCCTTACCCAGTTCGCGTAAGTGTTAATGGCCCCACAGGTTCACCGTCCACTCGCGCCCCGGCCAACTGGCACCAGGATATCCGAGCCAGACCCCGCTGCCAGGAGGAGGGACAGGCGTTCCCGGGACCCCAGTGTACCGCTGTGGTGCGGTGCGCGAAGGGCGGCTACCTCACTGTGGAGCACTGCACCGGTGGTCTGGTGTGGAACGACAAGCAGGGCTCCTGCGACTTCCCCTCCCGCGTACCCAAGTGCTCGTCTGTTGTCCTCACGCCCAAGTACGAAGGTAGCTGCCTCGGGCCTCCGTCCGTCCAACCCCACCATCACTACTACCACCACAACCTCCTGTAGAGAGAGAGTCAGCAGCCGGCTTGCCAACCACCACCCCCTCTTCCCTGCTTTGTCCACGCCTGCTGACACCCCCTCTCCGCCTTTGTCAACTTGGCCACCACCACCTGTCAGCTTCGTATTCTTAATCCTGGATTTGCTACATCGTACCCCTGCTTCGTCCACACCTGCTAGTATGTACCTTCCTTCATCCGTTGTCCCCATCCTCCCCACCCGCCAGACACAGACTCGTTCGTCACCCCTCCTTGCGTCCCCGCTGCTCTCCTCGTCAGCACCAACCAAGCGGTTCCGTCCGCAGCGTCCTTGGCTTTCCCTCATCCCTGAAACCCTTCGCGTGCATCCGTCAGCAGTGCGGATGTCCTGTAAAGCTTTCATCCAAGCTTCCGGTAGTGGCCCGTCGCGCAAGCTTAGCCCCTCATCACCCCAGTAAAGCCTCAGCTTCGGGTTTGTTTGTTTTTTGAGCTACGAGGCTTGCGTGTGACCCCCTTCCCACACGCCAGCGTTCGTCTGCTGTTCATATGACACTAGCATCTACGCCCCTAGTGTCGGGGCAACGCTTAGTATGTATATTGTTGGGGTACGTATGTGTGTGTGTGTGCGTGTGTGTGTGTGTCTGTGTCTGTCTGTCTGTCATGGGGCAACGCTTGGTAAAAACCTTGGGAGTGTCTGTGGGTGACGGTAGTACTACTGTAGTTAGCAGCGCCTCTGGTGTGCCCTAGGGCTGGGCTGCGGTCCTCTGTGTGTGTGTGTGTGTGTGTGTGTGTGGTGGTTTCTGTCTTGAACACTGCCTGTGTCTCCTGCCTCTCTCCCTCCTGACTTGCAAGGCCTTTGGTACGGGCTCATACCCAGCCAATACGGGGGGAAAAGAAAGAATAAGGTCATTACTGTAAATATTTAAGCTAATATTCTTCTTTTCCAGGGTTATCAGGTGTGCACGGGGCCTAGTTCGAACCCCATTTGGTAATATAAGGTTGTCTTTGTTACTAACGCCAGCTGTATATATATATGTTGCTTGTAGTAACACAGTCGCCGTGCATGTTGCCTGCTTATTAACACCCAGCAACACACTGTGGTATCTTCACTCCTGATGGAGGTCTCGCTCATGTACAGTGCCCCCAGCGTTCCTACCACACCAGCGTCACCCTCAGGGCATCTCCTCTCTGCTGGGTTCGGTCCTCAAGTCTTTCCTCCATAGACCGCATTTCTTCAGTCCAGATTATCAATGATAATCTGGACAGCTTCTTCCCCCAATCACCCTTGACCCCTCGGGCCACTCGGGGGTCATCCCCAGTACCTCACCTGTCATCATTCCCTGACCAACTCGTCCCCATCCCAGGGGTTCCTTGTGGTGCACTTTGTTGAGCTGCATAACGGCCCACACGACAGGGCAAGTGACATCCCGACGCGTCGAAGATCTGCAATGGAAACTGTTAACACCCACCCCCGTCCATCTCCATCCTTTTTCCTCCAGTTCTTGTCCATGGCACCTCTTGGCTCTTCGTCTCTGCCTGTACCCAACCCACCACCTGACCATCGAGTTCCACTCGACCCATTGCCCCTTTGAGAGTGTCCTCCATCGCTGACATGACTGGGAAAGGTTTAGGAGTGAATCATGAATACGGTCTCTGACCTCTTGACTCCCTCGCTCGAACTCTTCACATTTGTGGTACTTCTGTTTGGTACGAGTTCTTCCCTCCAGCTCCTCTCCTAATGTTACAACTTCTCAAGTCACTTCCCTCATAACCTGTAGATCTCTTTTCCAAATTTACCATGTTAACAAACAGGGTCTTCAGATTTCTGTTAACTGTATTTAAAGAATTTTTCCAGTATGAAATGGAGGAAAGTGGTGGGAAATGTATTTTCGTAATTTCTAAGCCAAAATGCAATGGTGAATTATGTTTTATATTTGGTGAAGTGGTTTTGTATTATTCTTTTGTAATTCACAAGTAATTTGCGTTGATGAGGTCACAAAATTTAATAACAATGTCACATGTACTTTCCTAGCCTCTTGAATTCATGAGATGTATTCTTTTCCAAAAGATATGAACCCAATTATGTAATGCATTTCAAATTTACTAGGAGCACTGTATGAGAAAATGCCTATTGCATGATATTAAACATCCTCAGATCTTCTTGATCTGCTGAGCTCGATTTGTGAAAGTGATTGGATGTGTTGACCTCACAACACCAGGTTTTGTGTGTTGTGATGCCATGACACCATCACATGAGCTCTGTCAGTTCAGGTTCTCTTGCATGTGGACCCTTGAGGTAGCGAGTGCTGGGAGGGGCTGAGGGAGAGGCATGCTGGATACCACACTTGTAAACACTGCAGCTTCGGTAATCAGCGATTCGACCATTCCCTACACCACTGGTTCCCCAGACCCGTGACTCGTGAGAAGTCTCCAGACGCACAGGGGGACGACCTCCTCCTGCGGATTCTGTAGGAACTTCCCTGAAGGAGACGACCTCCTCCTACAGATTCTGTGGAAACTTCCCTGACGGGGACGACCTCCAATGAATTCTGTAGGAACTTCCGTGAAGGGGACGACCTCCTCCACCAGAATCTGTAGGAACTTCACTGAAGATGACGACCTCCTCCTACAGATTCCGTAGGAACTTCCCTCTGTGTTCTTTAATCAGTGTGAGATCTGAGGAGACGTTTCTGTCAACAGGAACCTCCTCATCTAAGAGACCACCCTCGCTAATAAATGTCAGGACCTCATGTGGGTTCTGCAGACTTAGGAGAAAATTATTTGACCTTTGGGCCACTCGTCATTATTGACACAGGTCGCCCCTGTAGGACCACAGGAAATCGAGTGATAGGTGTCCCTATGTCGCCCCTTACATGACCATGAGAAATCCTCTGATAGGCGTCCCTACATCTCTCATAGGACAGTAAGAAATCCTTTGATAGGCGTCCCTACATCTCTCATAGGACCGCAAGAAATCCTTTGATAGGCGTCCCTACATCTCTCATAGGACCGTAAGAAATCCTTTGATAGGCGTCCCTACATCTCTCATAGGACCGTAAGAAATCCTGTGATAGGTCGAGCGGGAACCTGTAGAGACACCTGGTGGACGAGTGCGGATTACCGAAGCTGTCTAGTGGTGGCGCCTGCCCTCGCCAGAGTCTCCCTTGCACTGCGCCTCACCATGTTTCTCATCGCCTTCTTCTTGTTCCAGCCTCTACAGTGGTGCAGATGGAGCTCGTCCGTCCTCCTCGGCCCAGTGGGGAAGCTCTTCCCACGCCCACATTGCTGGTTCGCCTCCATCACTCCACAACATTTTCCGCACACCTCTTAAAAAAAAAATTGAATACCCATTTAAATCTCTCTCGTAATGAGTCCCTGTGAGACTCCCCCATTACCACTGTATTTTTTTTCTCCCCCCCCCCGCCCCCGCCCCCACTTCCATCATCAGAAATAAGGGTCTCGATTTTTGAGGCCCGTAAAGAATTAGTGGGACAAAACACACCTTACATATGACAAGAGGAGAGAGAGAGACTGTATTCGTGGTTGACCCTACAGACGGAAACGTATACTTAGTCGCCCATATCATAAGCACCTTACTAACACATCACTAACTCTCGCTGCCTCAGCTGCTTAACGCCTTCTAAGTCAGATTTGCATAATTAGTAAAATACATAAACATTTTTTTTTCAATATCAGTAAATTAGCATATTTGTTGTAGAATCCTGAAGTAGATAATGAGGATAAGATGACTTTTGATAAGGTTTGTTGGGAGTGTTAGCTTGGTGGCGCTCTCCTGTGTTATCACTCCTCCCGTGAAGTGCAGCCCTTAGGGAAGCCCTTAATCCCCTCCCCAATCAGAAGAGTCACCCTTAAGGCCCTCTACGAATCTCTGTTTTTACCTCCCACCGCCCCAATCCCTTCCCAATCCCCTCAGGTCACGACAGGTCACCTCCAAGGTATCAAGAATGGTCATCTGTAGGATTCAGGGTCAGCTGTTGGGGTCAGGGTCATCTGCATAATTCAGGGTCATCCTGAGACTTAGGCGTAGTGTTACATGTAGTACGTTCACCTCCAGGGTCATCCCTCAGGGTCACCCCTGAATTTTGCATGGGTTCCATCAGGGTCTTCTCTAGGGTCTCCCTCAGGGTCAGCCCCACATCGCACAGGCTCATCCTCAGGGCTGTCGTAGTAGGACCCCATTTCTATCCCCAGGGTCACCCTAGCATCTCCTAGGGTCACCTTTGCATCACCTAGGATCACCCTTCCATCACCAAGGGTCACCCTACCATCACCTAGCGTCACCCTACCATCACCTAGGGTCACCCTTCCATCACTTAGGATCACCCTACCATCATCCCAAGGGTCATCCTAGCACCACCCCAGGGGTCATCATCCTACCACCCCAAGGGTCCACTTCGAGGTGGTCGAGTGAGAGAGCGCCACCCGCCCCACAGGAGCAGATCTAACGCCTCCCTTGCCCTGCTCCCTCTCTCCAGCCCTGCGGCCCGTTGAGCCCTCGTCTGGCCCACCTGGGAGCCAGCTGTCGACTGCGGCGCCCATGGACGTGGGCGTCCCCTGCAACGAGGGCGCCACGATGCAGGACCCGGACGACTGCGGCGGCTACTTCATGTGTGTTCACGGCGAGTGGAGCCACTTCCGCTGCGCCTCTCCCCTGCAGTGGGACCAGGTCAGTGGCCTGACCTGACCTGACCTGACCACAGCCACACTGCCTCCCCCGTACTGTTCCCCCTGACCACACCCACCGATTCTAATACATTCAGAATAATTTGCTCAATAGACATGCACGCGTGTGTCCCTTTTGTGAGATGTACTAACACTCCCGTTCCACGTGTTCTCTCCCCCACCACAGCAAAAGCAAATCTGCGACTGGGAATCCAATGTGAAATGCAAGCTGGGGGGCACCCCAGTTGGTACATACCCGGTGGTGGGTCACACCACGTCCACCACACACCGCCCGGTCCCGCAACCCACCCCGGGCACGCCCGTGGAGCTAGAGACAGTCGGCAGCAGCAGCAGCCTCTCAGGTGAGGTGAAATGGCGTCCTAGCTACGCTTCTTCCTTGTGTATCGACTGACTGTTCTATATCTCATTCTTGTACCTCCCCTGAGGATGTGATCATGACACGAAAGTGCACTTGGGAACTCGTCGTGTTTCATTTTCCTGTGGATTTCCTATGTATCAGTTTTTCGTATCATACAAAATTTTCAGTGACCAATTGTAGCTTGAGGACTCGTCTAGCTTTAGCCTTCAAGCCACAGCACCTTAAGCTTTCGGGAACTTTGGGTTTTTATGGACACTACAGCCTTTTTTTCTTTTGTCACGTTCCCCCCAGGCGACTATATGGTCGTGTGTTACTTCACCAACTGGGCGTGGTACAGGCCAGGCATTGGGAAGTACACCCCAGAGAGCATCGATCCCACCATCTGCACCCATATCGTCTACGGCTTCGCAGTCCTCGACTACTCCAACCTGGTCATTAAACCACACGACACCTGGGCTGACTTGGACAACAGTAAGTCACTCCGTTGGCAATACGAGTGTAGACGATGCTGGAAACAAGTAACAGATAAGTAACAACGGTGATGATGGTAGTACTGGGAATAAGAACGGTAGAAATGATAGTGATGATGATCATAGTGGTGTTGATAGTGATAGGAATGATGATGAAAGAGATATTTGTGTGTATCGGCGTAGACTCGTGTGTGGTTAAAACGTCAAATGGTATATTGGTACTGGATCCTGGAAAGTTTGACGCCGTGTGACCGACCACTTCCCTCTTCCAGAGTTCTACGAGAAGGTGACGGCGCTCAAGGCCCGTGGCATCAAGGTGACACTGGCCATAGGTGGCTGGAACGACTCGGCAGGAGACAAGTACAGCCGACTGGTCAACAGTCCATCGGCTCGAAGGAAGTTCATCACACACGTCGTCCAGTTCATCAAGAAGTACAACTTCGACGGTCTGGACCTGGACTGGGAGTATCCCGTGTGCTGGCAGGTGAGACAGATCGTCCACTAATGACATCTCGTACATTGCGTGGGATCCTTCCAGCCACCACTTGGGGGAAAGACTTTGAATCTTGATTACCAAGCGGCATTGCATGACTCAGGTCCCTCTTTTGGCTGTAGGGACCCCATTTTGGGTTGGAGGTGTCTGATTTTGACGGATGTTAGTGG
The DNA here is from genome assembly GCA_038088735.1 of Panulirus argus. Classification (NCBI taxonomy): domain Eukaryota; kingdom Metazoa; phylum Arthropoda; class Malacostraca; order Decapoda; family Palinuridae; genus Panulirus; species Panulirus argus. Next base: position 8,172 of record JAYMFT010072015.1, read on the forward strand.
CGTGAGTGGTCTCCAGCTCTGCCAGACAGAACCCAAAGAGAAACTGTAGTTGGATTTATGCAGAGAACCAACACATGTCTCTGGCTTCCATTTTGGCATTGAGGTCTCCCTTCTGCCATCCAGGTCTTTGATTTGGGAGTCGGGTTGTTTTGTTGGCATCCAGCTCCTTATTGTGGCAGTGAGGTCCCCATTTGTGGAGGCTAGGTCCCAATTGTGGCATCCGGTTCCCCATTTTAGCAATTCAGGTCCCGAAATTGGTAAGGATGACGAGAGCCCCTATCTATACAGGCAAGCCCTTATTTTGTAAAGATCGTTACTTTCTTGAGAGGTTCCTATTTTTGCACCAGAAGTACTGGAAGGATTACTGCACAGACCCCGTGTCACACACCTCAGGTCCCCAGTCCGGCAGAGAAGACGACAGTGTCAGTGTGGAGTTCATTTCTTTGCTCATCAGGATCGCTCTTTGATGACATTTGAGTCTCTTATGCCCGTTGTGAAAGGATTTTGATTCTGATGTCTCTGAAAAGACGTTTGGGATGATGGAATGAGAAATGCAAGGCATTAGTCAAAAGAAATTCTCAACAAGACATATTCACAAATATATTCGTTACTTAAAACATGTTAATGAGGAAGCTTCCTGTCGAGTAACTAAACAATCTTGCTTTTTAACTGTTTAGTTATGAATTATGAATCGCAGTAGAGGAAAAGGTACTTTCTTGTGCTGAGGGGAAGCAGATTTCAGCATTCTATGTTCTCTTAAACCTTGCCTTTCAAGTGGATACAAAATTTTGACCTTCCTCCCCACACCAGGTTGACTGCAACAAGGGGCCTCGGTCGGACAAACACGCCTTTGCAATGTGGGTCAAGGAACTCCACGCAGCCTTCAAGCCCCACGGGTTCCTCCTGTCCGCCGCCGTCTCCCCCAGCAAGAAGGTTATCAATGCCGGTAAGGAGTCTCCCGTTGGCCGCCAGGGGCGTTGGACTTGACGTAAAATAGTTACGCAACGGAAGAGTTTGAAAAACGTTTTGCTGCAGTGTCACTGTTAACCTGGACTTAATACATGTCAGAAGGGCGGGAACATTTATCATATAAATATAATTTTTCTTTTATTATCGCTATATATATATATATATATATATATATATATATATGCTTTAAGAAGATACTAAGTTTTCCTATAGACCCTGATAGGCCACCATACTGTTAATGCTATATGGGGGTCGTGTTCGCAGGTTACGACGTTCCAGCGTTGAACCAGTACCTGGACTGGGTGGCCATAATGACCTACGACTTCCACGGCCACTGGGACAAGAAGACTGGCCATGTGGCCCCCATGTACGCCCACCCTGAGGACGACTACGATTACTTCAACATGGTACGCTCGCTTTCTCCCTCTGTGCGCTCACACACACACACGTATAAACACACTGTATGACGATAGGTGCGCATGTCTGTGCAATAGATGAGTAACCTGAGCACCGTTGCAGGACTTCGCCGTCAGGTACTGGATGAAGATGGGTCTCTCCAAGGAGAAGCTGGTGCTGGGTATGCCGCTGTACGGCCAGTCCTTCACCCTCAACGACCCGACCAACACTGGACTCAACTCTCCGGCCAGGATTGGGGGCCAGGCTGGGCCTTTCACAAGGGCGCGTGGATTCCTCGCCTACTATGAGGTTGGTGCGCTCCCGTGGCTCCCGGGTCTCGAAACTCTTTCCCATTTATTTTGCCATTTGGCACACCTGCAGTGCTCCCACTGCTGCCCCCTCTGCTGTTTATTTTTTCTTGACTTTTATACACAAACTGTTTGTCTATTAGTAACTCTTTTAATATTTAAGCTCCCACTGCTGCCCCCTCTGCTGTTTATTTTTTCTTAACTTTTATACACAAACTGTTTGTCTATTAGTAACTCTTTTAATATTTAAGGTCTGTATTGATCGATATTTAAGGAAGATACTATCAATCAACAGCTTGCTGTGATTTCGTCTATCAGTAAATCTTTTAATATTTAAGGTCTGTAATGATCGATATTTGACAAAGATACTATCAACAACGTGCTGTGGTTTCGTATGGCGTATTTTTCAGCCTGATGTTACTTGTCTTTTCCTAGTGCTTTCCTATTCCACTGTAGAGAAAGCCTAGAGCTATTCCCTTAAGCTGGCCACCAGCGCATTACCGTTACGACCCTCTGATCTTATCAGCAGATCATTGGAAACACGACCAAACCTGACCCCATCCTCCTTAATCTCTCCCATTGCAGACTCTTGATAGATTAGACACTTTTATCTGTACCTGTAGTAATTCCTTTATAACCCAGTATTGGTATTAGAGTCAGAATCCTTTTTGGAAGATAATGGTTCAGTGACAGTATAACAGTGCAAGTCAGCATCACCAAAAAGGCATCGAACCCATCCAAAACGGTACAGACTTCTTTTGCGTCATCCTCTGACGTGTTTTAGATTTGAGTTCAAAAAAATGATGTCATAGGCATGCGCCTGTGGGGCCTTCTGTTGTCTGTCTTTCCTATGTAAGATAAAGAAAAAGCAGTTGAGTATTATACCCCTTGATTGTAATAATTTTTATCCTTCCCCAGATCTGCCACTTCCTCAAGCAAGGCTGGTCAGTAGTGAAGGACCCAGAAGGAAGGATGGGTCCCTATGCCTACTCTGGGAATCAATGGGTATCCTTCGACGACGTGGAGACCATTAGGAAGAAGGTAAGAGTCTTCAAGGACTTGGGACGGGTCCCCTATTAATGGGTGAATATAGTTCTGTTTGCTGTTTTTCGGAATTTTGATGAATATTTTTTTCTCCCTTTTTTGAGATATTAGGCAAGTGTCTGAAGTACTTGTGTCTGTCTCGCAGTCTGTTTGTTTGTTTGTCTGTGTGTGTGTGTGTGTACAGAATTTAGGCCAACCTAGTATTTTTGTACTAGGAATAAGGTCTAATAGTCGAATCTAGCACTTCGTAGACGAAGTTTGTCGTTGATATATATATATATATATATATATATATATATATATATATACACAAACACGTATATATTAGTGTACTGGTGTCGACTTGCTGTCAGTGGACTGAACCAGGGCATATGAAGCGTCCGGGGTAAACCATGGAAAGGTCTGTGGAGCCTGGATGTGGATAGGGAGCTGTGGTTTCGGAGCATTACAGATGACAGCTAGAGACTGAGTGTGAGTGGTTGTGGCCTTTTTCGTCTGTTTCCTAGCGCGCTACTACCTCGCTGACGCAGGGGGTGGCGATGCTGTTTCCTGTGGGGCGGGGTGGCGCCAGGAATGGATGAAGGCGAGCAAGTATGAATATATATATATATATTCTCACGTCTCTACGACTTGTCATGACAGTGACATATGACGGTTAAAAGTCAGACAGGTAAAAGTCATGCCAAACACAATCCTTTTAGACCTAATTCTCTGATGATGACAGAGAAATGTATTTACTTTGCTAAAGACCTTTTTTTTTTGACGACCCAACCCAGTAATTACTAGTTAAACCTGTAATTAATGAGATGTACTCATATCCTGTTGCTGAAGTGACTCTGGCGTGACCTGGGGAGTCGGTGATAGCTTAAAAAATTTACTGAGCGGAATTACATTTTCTTGTCATGTTAAACTTTCTTTTTTGTTTAACAGACAACCCAGTCGTGGGCCAATCAGGCCTCCTGTTGTCTGTCTTTCTCACGTAAACTCTCATGTAAACTCATGTCTTCCCCGACCACCTTTGTGTACAGTCGCAGTATATCCGGGACATGGGTCTGGCCGGGGGCATGGTGTGGGCTCTCGATCTGGACGACTTCAGCAACCGGTGTGGCCAGGGAGCCCACCCTCTCATGAACACCATCAAGTCTGTCCTCGGACCCTCCAAGTCGGGGGCACCCGTGCCTAAACCAGAGCCGGAGCCGTGGCCGAAGCCGGAGCCGAAGCCGGAACCGGAGCCGGAACCGGAGCCGAAACCGGAGCCGGAACCGGAGCCGGAGCCAAAACCGGAGCCGGAGCCGGAACCGGAGCCGGAGTCAAAGCCAGTGTCGTGGCCGAAGCCAAAACCAACACAAAGGCCAGTTCCGGGAGGTGAGTGTCGTCGTCTCCTCGCAGACGATAAACTAGACTCGTTCGTAACTGAACATGTTGACAACACATCTTTCCAGACATCACGATCTGGAGGAAATCCCATCGGACGCGACCCTTTGTCCATCAAACCACAGACATCACCACGCAATGGGAAAAAAATCCCGTTTGATATATATAACTCTTTCCCTACCAAATCCTCCTCACTACCTTTTGTGTAAAAGAAAGGAATCCAATGAATTATTTCCATTCACAAATGAGATTCAAAATCCTTGATGGTGATTTGGACAGGTGACTTCAAGGTCGTGTGTTACTTCACCAACTGGGCGTGGTACAGGCCAGGCGAGGGGAAGTACACCCCAGACGACATCGATGCCTCCCTCTGCACCCATATTGTGTATGGCTTCGCCGTCCTCAATGGAAACAACCTCCTCATCAAACCCCACGACACGTGGGCTGACTACGACAACAGTGAGTGATCGTTCTGTCGTTTAAGGTTGGGGTGGGATCACCTGGGACTGTTGTGTATTGCCTCTGCTCGCAGTTTCATTGATCACATGCATAAATGTTTTCTGTTCACTGCCGTCTTATGCATGGTTATTGTTCATAGTACCGTCCATGATCATTAGAGAATAGATCTGAGCAACACTAAAATGAAAATGTGTAAGACTTTGTATAACTTGTATGCAAATGTACATTCTCCCAAAAAAGTATCTACAACTGGCCGACCGAGATTGAAACTTGACTTTGCTGCCACCCTGATGCAGTTTACAACTGCATCAGGGTGGCAGCAAAGTCAAGTGTTAATCTCGGTCGGCCTGCTGTAGAATATTAGAAACTTCAGGCCCGGCGGGAAGATACTTTTTTGGGAGAATGTACATCATCATTTACTACCTTTCCTGTATGTTCCTCATGCCAGTTGTGAGGAGTCAGATGTTCCATCAAGTGTTCTAGATTCCATTGTTCAACGAGGCATCAGATGTGCTGTACATCGGCTAATGTTCAGCAAAAGATGACTAATTTACTTGTAGCAACAAATTTTTTCCTTATCCTAACATTTTGAAACTATAGACATTTCACTTCGTCATTCTATATGCTTGTTTCAGTAAACCTTGTTCTAGATCTTCCCATCTACCATCAGCAATGCCCTCATTCTCGCTACCGAATCGCACTTCTCAAGTATGGACTCCCCCACGTCAACCATGTCCGACTCGTACGTGTGGGGTCGCATATTTTGAGCGTGTCCTTACACCTGTGTTTTGATTCCTGCTATAGACACGGTGTCCTCACCGAACTCCTAGTTCAGATCCTTCACATTAGCTTCGCCCTGAACAATCTACTGTAGATTGTCTCCTCTCTTAACTCAATAGTTTCTTGGCATCTGCTATTCTCCCTTCAGCTATAGATTCAGTCCTCCTTATCTAACACCTTTGGCCAGACCCATATGACCAACCATGTCCATACCATGTCCCTCCCTGACATGAACGCTGCACCTCTCGGCCATCATGGCTTGCTCGAACTTAGCACGTCTTCGCCCTCACCACCCACACAGAATTCTACGAGCGCGTCGTGGCCTACAAAGCCAAGGGCGTGAAGGTCCTCATAGCCATCGGAGGCTGGAACGACTCGGCAGGCAACAAGTACAGTCGCCTGGTGAACAGTCCAGCAGCCAGGAAGAAGTTCAACGACAACGTTGTTCAGTTTATCCTCGAGAACAACTTCGACGGTCTGGACCTGGACTGGGAGTACCCAGTGTGCTGGCAGGTGAGACCGTGCGTCTATAGGCAACATAAAAGGGGCTCAAAAAGGCCATTGAAAATTTTGATTTCCTCCCAAAAGTCATTAAGCTTCCTTACTGATAACTAGATCTCTTAGGGAGAAATGTATGCTGCTCAACTGACAATTATTTGATTATCAGAATCCTAAGATATCTAAAGATATATCAGTATCGGATTTAACTTAAAAGTTTCCAGTCTTATTTGGTACATAATCAAAGTCTTTAATCTAACTTTTAATATCTGAATAAATTTATTTACTAATTGAAAATGACAAACAAACGTTTTTATTAACGTCCTGTTGTTATCAGTTATTGCTAATGAGGAACTGAAAAATGTTTTCTTAACTAATGAGATATTAACTTTACAACAGACTTTAACATCTTTAATCTGGATCTAAAACCTTAAATAAAGAATAATTCAAAGAAAATAATGATGAATTTCTCACCAGTTTTCATATCCATATCCAAAATCTTTGAAAGAATTGAAAATAAAATCTCATTTATTAGTATGATTAACACATACGTCATGCAAAATAGTCACATATTAAAATGGCAGTTTCAAAGCAAATTCTTGGATACCTGTTCATCGTTGCTCTGACAGAATAGTTAACTATTTGACACATGATAAATTTTCCAGATTAATCAGTATTACCTGCACATAGACACTGTAAGATGAAACAACATTTGCATACAGAAAATAACTCCCAGGACCTGATCTTTAACTTGTGATGACCTGACTTCCTCCGGTAGGTGAACTGCAACAAGGGACCGCCGTCAGACAAGCAGGCCTTCGGGGCTTGGGTCAAAGAACTACACGAAGCCTTCAAACCTCATGATCTTCTCCTCTCCGCTGCCGTATCTCCCAGCAACAAGGTCATCGACAAAGGTACGTACCACAGCTGCAGGGTTTAGGACCAGCTGACAAAGGCACGCACCATAGCTGCTGAAGCTAGGACTAGCTGACAAGGGTGTGTAACATAGCTTCTGGAAGCTAGGACCAGTTGACAGAGGCACGTACCATAGCTGCTGAAGCTAGGACTAGCTGACAAGGGTGTGTAACATAGCTTCTGGAAGCTAGGACCAGTTGACTGAGGCACGTACCATAGCTGCTGGAGCTAGGACTAGCTAGCAAGGGGACGTACCATACTTGTTGGAGCTAGGACAAGCTAGCAAGGGGACGTAACATAGCTGCGGGAGGTGAGACCAACTGACAAATGTATTAGTTACTTCAGTATAGCTGTAATGAGATGATTGATGATTATACGGGACGACTGATGATTCTACGAGTACTGGTTTATAGCTAAGGGACGCATCGTGTCAGTGGAGCAGTTAACTGTCGAGGGTGAAGGAGTGTAGATAAGTTGCTTCACTGAGCAAGGGGCTCTTCAGATCTTCATTACCACTGTACTAACAGAGAACATATCAGAGGTGTGGTTTAAAAGATTCATGTCCTTGTCTGTTGATGTGAATCCTTGTTTAAAGTGATTCACGAACCAGTTTCCAGTAAAGTCTTCTGTTTCATAAATTCCTCATTAATTTCTGTCATAACATCTATGTAATTACGTTTCCTGTAGCGTCTTAATACACCTCTGGTAGTGGGGGGGGTCTTTGTAATTAGGTCATAGAACAGAGTCAGTCCCTCGTATTAACGGCATCATTGACATCAAGACATCATTGTTGTGTCCTCCCACAGGAGCCTACGTTCCGATTCAACCTCCACTGGGATCTGTAGCGTGTCCCCATTGCGTATAAACTCACACGAGATTTTTCACGTCTCGTTCTTCTCCACGTTGCAGTTTAGGCATTACCCTCTGATCCCTGGACACGTTCGAGGCCCCATTGTCGTCTGATCAGGATGTGACGTACTGGATCTTTTGCAGGATACGACGTGCCTGTGGTCAGTCGCTACCTGGACTGGGTCGCTGTCATGACCTACGATTACCACGGTCAGTGGGACAAGAAGACTGGCCACGTAGCCCCCATGTACGCCCACCCCGAAGACGACAACCTGGCCTTCAACGCTGTGAGTTGCTGCTGCTGCGGTGGTTTCTCTGTCTGTCTGTGTATATGTAACCACTGAGCTCCTCCCAGTTGTGCTAGTATGGTCATTTTGTACCTTGCCAAACCAATATGTCAGAGACTCGAGCTCCCTGTAGTCAACAGTTTTGAAAACGAACCATCAGTGCCACAGTTGTCTTGACAGAGATGTTCTATAACCTACTGTGTATATATATATATATATCTTTTTAAAGATTTTGAATTACCCCTTTGTCTCTTGACAGAGATAGACTATAATCTCTCATTTCTCATTCTCGTTTCTCTCTCTCTCTCTCACTGGCAGAACTTCACCATTCATTACTGGATTGAGAAAGGCGCCGACCGCAGGAAGCTGGTGATGGGGATGCCCATGTACGGCCAGTCCTTCACCCTGGCGGACAGGAATAAGCACGGACTCAACCAGAAGTCCTACGGAGGCGGCCAGGCTGGACAGTACACCCGAGCAAGTGGTTTCCTCGCGTACTATGAGGTATGTTGCAGCTCAGTCTCCCACGAAGCTTCCTTATTTCTGACGCACCCCTTGAGCAAAATGTCTCTCATTTTAACTCGATGAAGACATCCTCCTCATCTCTCTCTCTCTCTCTTTTACTCCTCACGTGTGTCTCATTTCCCTTTCTCCTTTCCCTGCAGATTTGCCACAACATTCAGGCTGGCGGCTGGACTGTGGTCAGGGATGTGATGAAGACGATGGGTCCGTACGCCTACAAGGGGAACCAGTGGGTGGGCTTTGATGACGTGCCGACCATACGGTACAAGGTGGGTTCTCCTCTCGTTCGCAGGAAAGTGGTTGGTGATGAGGGAAAGATATGAGTGGGTTTAGAAAGTAAGGATTTGCGAGTGCATTGAGTATATGTGTGTGTGGGTGGGTGGGTCTTGGATGCGTCATCCCCTTAAAGTATTGTTAAGTTGACCCCATAAGTAAGTAGTGCTGTAACTGCCATAAATGTGAATGGTAACTGTGTCCCCTTAAGTCAGCTATCATCTCATGTTACCTATTCTATTCAGTAACTCGGAAGTATTTTTGCAAGAATTGCCTGACTTAGTGTAGTACAAAGAGGAATTTAAGTTTTGGTTTCATAGAAGTATCTTGTATACCAGGTGCACGACTTGTATTGTTTGTATGTTTGTTCTATATTGTCTACAAATTTGTCGTGTGGTGGTTGTGAGGTCTGAGGCCTGTGTGTGTGTGTGTGTGTGGTGGGAACCGTTAATATGGTCTGAAATGTGTGGTTGTGGAGGGCAGAAACCTCCTATAAAGACTGGCAGAGTATACGGGCAATGGGTGAGCATTTTGACCATGTTTATGCTCTCGGGCAAGACACGCTTCCTCAAGTAGATTTTCCATGAGTGTAAGGACGAGGTCAGTCCAGTAGTTTACTTTGTTGAAATAATCATCCACGAGAAAGTCTCTTCAGGAAGCATTTACATCCATTCAGGTAACTGGTGTAAGAATTGTTTGATTCCTCTGTTGAGGCTGTGACTTATGACGCAACACAGCTCAAGGAGACCACCTTTTCCTTCCTCCTGCACAGTCCGATTGGGTCAAGAAGATGGGTCTGGGAGGCGCCATGATCTGGGCGCTGGATCTGGACGACTTCAGGAACCGATGCGGCTGCGAGCCCCACCCTCTCCTGCGCACCATCAACAGAGCCCTGAGGAACTACGCAGAACCCGACCCACAGTGCCCCTTGCTGGGAGGTCAGTGTTGAGAAAGGATCCCGAACTAGATTGTGTGTGTGTGTGTGTGTGTGTCGCTAGGATCGTCGTCAGGAGGGGATGTTCCAGTGGGGGAATATTTTTGTCAAGTGTTCATCTGGGATATGGCTATATTCTCAGGGTGGGAGTGGGGTGTCGTCATCCATGTTCATAGACTTATTTTTGCTGTGTGTGTGTGCTGGGTGATCCATGCTTAATCATGGTGATACATGGAGGTGTGCCTGTGCCCCATAGATAACCAGGCCAGCGTGAGGTGAGGCCGCGAATGAGAAGTCGCCTTTCAGCGAGGCTCCATCACTTGACGTACACTTGCACCAAAGAACTTCCTCATTCCAGAGTATGTTCTTTCCCCGCCACTAATTGTAGTGCAGCCTTGAAGCTGCAGGAACATCTCTCTCTCTCTCTCTACCCCTAGAGTCAGGGTCCCGGGGCCAAATGGTGAAAGTGATAGTAACAATGATAACAATTATAATGATATTAGGTTGAATGTATCTACGTGTTTTGATTTCTCATTCTCAACTCCTGCCACCAGGTTCGTCCCAGACCTTCCCGCAGCAACCATACCCGGTTTCCTCAACTCTTCCGACCACCCCTGCAAGACTGACCACCCCTCCAAGGCCGACCACCACCTCGCGTCCCATGCAAGGCTGCGTTGGGGACGTCAAGGTCTCCCACCCTACTCATTGCGCCAAGTTCCTGCACTGCGTGAATGGCGAGTTTGTGGAGAAGCGGTGTATTCCAGGATTGGTCTGGAACGGCAAGGTGAGCCGTCGGAGCTATCGTAGTGATGCCAGGTCATAAGCTAGGTTGGGGGGTGGGGGAAGTGGTAGTGGGGATCGAATGATGATTGATATTTGATGCACGAGAACTTAATATTGTGCACTCTTACCCTCCCAGTGGACAAGGGCAAGAGAGAGGATACAGAGCGTGCCAAAGATCCAGGCTTCATTGATTGAGTCGCAAGTTACCCAGTAAGACAAAGGGGGACGCGAACTGGGCCAGGGTCGAGCGCATAGGTTCGAATCCTGGTTGCTGAGGCAGTCAGTCCATATTCAACCCAGACGTTCGTCCACCCCTAGGGGTTGGTCGGTCAAATGGGTACCTGGCTCAGGCTAGGGTATATAAATATATATATAGCGTCAATGAGATGGCCTTGAATTGGGCCTCAGTTGTCCACGCTGTCTCAGTTAACATAAAAGGAAAAAAAGAAAGATGGTGTCTCACATGATATTTGTAAACAGCCGACATTCTGAGCCCAAACGTATCTGTATGGGTGGGTGTCTCTCATTTCAGGAATTCCGTAAGGATTTTGTGCCTGGATTGGGTTGGGCCAATGTGGCCATCTTGAAGGAATGGGTATGTGCTATTGTTTCTGACACAAGAAAAATCAGATTTTCTCTTTCTTCATGTTTAACAATCCTCGTTTTTGTGTGACACCCAAGAATACTTACAGAGCTACATTTATCTTTTTTTTTTTCAAGGTTTCCATGTCTTCTGTCAGACGGTAGGAAGGGCATTGCAAATCAGAGAAATTTGATGATTGTCTTGCTCTCGTTCTCACAGCCTGAACGAAATAGTCCCCCATAGTATGAACACTCTACGTTTTGAACGTGGACGCTTTTTAAGTGTATAGCGTCGTCACTTTTTTGTTCCCTTGGGATGAACGCTGAGCTCATCTTGCACCATTTGCCTGCAGAATAAGTGTGACTGGATCTACAACGTGAAGTGCAAGGATGGCGAAAGGCCGAGTGGTCAGGACCAGACAACGACAGCAGCCCCTGCCCCTTGGCCGACGACGACTCGTGCGCCTACATACCCGCCATGGCCGTCCACCACACGACCAACCACACGGCCTACCACCACACAGCCAACCACCAAATGGCCTCCCAAGGTTAAGCCAACCATCTCGTACCCTGTTGTACCCACGTCTGCACCTGCGCCTGCGCCCTCCATCCCCGACACGGGATACAAGGTAAGGTCTCCCTTCTGCCTCCCCAAGGCACTACCTCTGCCTCCCGTATCTGTACATGCTGTCTGTTTCTCTAATCTCTCTCCCTGTGTCTGTGAGCTCGGTGCCTCGTCTGGCATCCGATCCCTGACCCGCTGAGGAGGAGGTGGCGACAGTACTTTTAACCCAGCGTTTGTGATCGGTCGCAGGTAGTCTGTTACTTCACCAACTGGGCCTGGTACCGCCAGGGGCCCGCCAAGTACAAGCCCGAGGACATCGACGTCAATCTCTGCACCCACATCGTCTACGGCTTCGCGGTGCTGGACGGCACTCGGCTCCTGATCAAGCCACACGACACCTGGGCCGACTACGACAACAGTGAGTTCCTGAGGGGGAAGGGGCGGGGTGTTCTTGTTGCATCCTGTGGTTGTCAGTGACCACTCCTTTGCCCCAGGTAGCTGTCTTTTCTTTCCGCCTCACCCACGCGTGGACTGCTGGCATTCTGTCCGCAAACACACACAGTCTCTCCTCGTCGTACGTAACAACACTTGACAACACTGAACTCGCACAGCTCATTCTTCGTAACTCTAGATTTTCCTGCGGTGAGCACCACGCGCTAGCCAAGCCTTTTGGCAAAATGTTAGAAAAAATAGATAGTAGTAGGTAGGAATATTTAGGCAGGAGCATTAGGTAAAAGTAGTGGCTAGGAACATAGTAATTAGGAACATTTAGGAAGGAGCATTAGGTAAAAGTAGTAGCTAGGAACAATTAGGCAGGAGCAATAGATAGAAGTAGTCAGTAGGAACAATACGCAGGAGCTTATACAAACACTGCGCTGGTTTGGAGATAGTGAGGATTGCAAGTGGGCAAATGTCAAAGATTGAATGACATTTTTGGACGGAAAGAATTTTTTTGGGATTATTTGAGACAGTGCTAGCGGATGCAGACAAATTGTCCAAGGGTTGCAGAGTATGAAGAAAGAATAACAAAGATGATGTATAGTGAAAAACAAACAGGCAAAGAAATTTTAAGGAAGAGGTATGTGGATGCACTTGTGTCATGATGAGTGGGGTGAGTACATGGGTTTGGACGGACTTAAGAATGATATGAAGCAATGTGAATCCATGTGTGTGTGTGTGTGAGCAGTTACCTACTCCAGCTTTATGGGAAGGGAGTTTTTACACTCGTAGGCCCCATCTCTTGAACGTGGTCTACTATCACGTAACCTTTTCAACTTCTGCAGGTTGTCTACAGTTACTGGGTGTGCTGGAAGGCTTGGGAGTGAGGTATGGAATTTAACTCGGTCAGTGAGATGCCGAGGGTGCTAGACACTGTGCACAAGAATAGGAATTATTTATATACAGGTAGTCGTCGACTTACGACCTATGCGACTTACGACTGACCGCATTTACGACCACTTCCGTACGACAGTTTCGGGTCAGCTCCTGCCGCTGCCAGGAGGCTGGGAGGCTAAGTGCTGGGGACGCTCACATCATTCCCGCGCCCCGCGCAAAGCTCCCAGCACAACACACTTCCCCCTGTGTTTGTTTGTCTTTTACTCTGGAAATTCTTCTACAATATAATTAAACTGTATGATATACCTAGGGTACTTATAAAATAGGTCGACTTACGACTGGTCTGTTGGAACCGATTACAGTCGTAAGTCGACGACTACCTGTATTTGTTCTTTTTGGCAAGAATCTATAGAAATAAAAAGGATGGTATTAAATGTTAGTATGGACTTCGAGGAAAGGAGGGATACGAGGAATATATTCAACGAATGTACATGGGTGAGGTGAAGGAGAGAAGAGCCTGGGAAATCCAAGAGTAAATTAGGAGGAAGGAAAGTAGTCTTTGCTGGTGAATGGATAATCAGCGTCGAGGAGTCAGAAGAAAAAGGATGGTAGCAAAAAATATTAGCGTAGTGGATAACGAAAACGCTTCCAGATGTAGGTGATGAAATCCTCTCATGGTGACGTCACACCATTGATCCTGAATGCCCTTCCAGAGTTCTACGAGAAGGTGACGGCGCTCAGGGCTCGTGGCATCAAGGTGACGCTGGCCATAGGTGGCTGGAACGACTCGGCAGGAGACAAGTACAGCCGACTGGTCAACAGTCCATCGGCTCGAAGGAAGTTCAACGAACACGTCATCCAATTCATCCAGAAGCACAACTTTGACGGTCTGGACCTGGACTGGGAGTACCCAGTGTGTTGGCAGGTGAGTCTGCAAGGAGTTCTGGTGCAATGTGTGGAAACTATGTCGCATGAGACCCACCCGAGCGTCGTAACTGACCTCACTAAATACCTCACGCTTTCTATACCTAGTGCATGATGGTATACAACCCTCGGGTATTTTCGCCTGATCCTTTGACCAAACCCTTAAGGACGAGGTTAAGGGGTCAGACCACTCTAGCCAAGGGTCGTAAAGTCGTCATGCTGAAAGGCTCACAGCATCAAGGCCACAGGAAGCTCTCTTTATCAGTGCCTCCTGTTGACAGGCATCATAAAATCGTTCTGTGTTGCACTGTAAAAGAAACCTACATCATTTGCTGCGGAGCGATGTATCACGTACATAATTTCTTCTTGAGCAGTGGCCCTCATGCATCCCTCATCCCACAGGTGAACTGCGAGAAGGGTAACCCCAACGACAAGCAGGCCTTCGCTGCGTGGATCAGGGAACTGCACGACGCCTTCAAGCCTCACGGACTGCTCCTCTCCGCTGCCGTCTCCCCGAGCTACAAGGTCATCGACGCAGGTAAGTTGACCTGATCCCTGAAGGTCTTCCTTTGTCCGGGTGTAAGGTTTAGGGTACGTCCAGGTAGGATTGAGACCACCGGTTTTTCGGCTGGTGTATTTGACGGTACCTCTTCCTCTCGCGGTCTGTAAATTTCACAAGAAATGACTCGCAAGAGAAACACAAAAGCTTGCAAGTCATGGGTCACAGACACTGGAAGACATTGAAAAAAAAAAATGATTACAATCATTTCATAAAATTATAACACTGCAGTTGTAGTGGCAGATGCTATTCATAATTAAAGCATTGAAAGCAGGTTGGAAGCCTAATTACCACCAAACGTAAAATATCTTTTTCATTTCCTCCGCATCTCGATATCTTTGCTTACGATGGTGCCGCTCCTTCCCCGCAGGATACGACGTGCCAGCCCTCAACCGTTACTTCGACTGGATTGCCGTCATGACCTACGACTACCATGGCCACTGGGACAAGAAGACTGGCCACGTCTCCCCCATGTACTACCATCCTGAAGACGACGAGCCGCTGTTTAACACTGTGAGTGAAATCCGTCTTGTTGTGTGTTAGTTTTCCATAGCAGCTCCCTGGCGAGTTTTCTCCCCCAACCCCCACTCCTTGGCACGTCTCCTCCCGCTTCACACTCCTTGCAAGGCACGTCTCCTCCCCCTCCTGACTTCCCTGCATTTCTCAGTACATCCTGGCCAGTGATGCAACAGGATGTGTTCCAATGGATGCAGGATGAGGGCGGTCGTTTCACTCGCCTGTTACAGGGCGGAGTCTGTATATTTAATGATATTTGAACAGTTTCGTTACATTCTGCAAGAATGTGATGGCATCTTACATGAATGCTTAATGTGTAGAATGTATCTGTCATTTTTAACTAAAGATCCTCTTCCTGACCCACATTGTGTCATGTCTAGATTAGCAGACCTGTGAACCCCCTTGAGCAAGGTGGTTTAACTCTCGATGGCGTCAGGCTTTGGTATGATGGCCAGCATTACCTCTGACCCGACAATATAAGGTCAGGTCACAGGTCAGGCCATCATATCTAGGGGTCATGCCGTCGTGCTCAAGAGGGAAACTGTCAGGCTCAGAGGGTCAACTGTTTTTGGTGTGTGTGTGTGTGTGTCTTGTGCTTTGGAACTGAAATTGAACCGAAATCTCCTTCCCTACAGAACTCCACGATTCACTACTGGATCGAGAAAGGCGCCGACCGTAAGAAGCTAGTGATGGGGATGCCGCTGTACGGGCAGGCCTTTACCCTCTCGTGGAACGCTAAGAGTCATGGCTTGAATGAACCAGCGAGGAAGGGCCAGGCTGGCCAGTACACAAGAGCCGCAGGCTTCCTGGCCTATTATGAGGTGAGGCAAAGGAGGACATCTAGCAATCCTCTAAACTTTTTTGTCTCAAGGAACACAAGCGTTACCGGACTGTGCATGCTCAAGGCTACACCGAGCATGAAGAGTCGTCTCTGACAAGGCCTGTGTGTTTGGGAACACAATCTCATCAAAGAGCTCTTCACGCCAAGGGAACCTACATTTCCACGCTGCTGGAAGTGGAGCAGATTTGGGCTGCAGGAGCCTTTAGCAAGAGGTCGTGGTTGACATCAGGACTGATTCATAGAATGAAGTCCCGGAGCGCATAAATAGATCAGGAACACAGTCCATATCTTGTAGCACTTTGCCTTTGGTTGATCTTCATGTGCCACTTATCTAAGCTAGACCGTTATTTTTTTTTCTTTTCTTTTTCGACATTGCTGCAAGTGTGAGGAGTCTGATGTCACCATGTTGTGAATAGGAAGTGTGAAAAAAGGTGTGTCTGGATATTAGATAGTTAAAAGGTAAGACGAAGAGTTTGTGATTGATGGATAAGATGGATTCCTAGTTAGCAGTGGAAGTGTAAGCGGAATGATGATTGTATAATATGGAAAAAGAATAAGAGGAACAGCACAGATGAATGTACAGAAACTGGGGGGAAAAAAAAGTTGAGATCAGAAGAAGTAGAGGTATGTTAACTGACGAAGCATTAAAGTATGATGGAGAGACGATAGAGGGTATGACAAGGGAGATGACAAAGGGGATAACAAGTGAGAAACTAAGGGGAATGACAAAGGGGATGATGACAACCACTGACAAAATAAGGGAGATGACAAGAGACAAAATAAGGGACTTGACAAAGGGGATGGTAAGTGACAAAATAAGGGAAACAACAGCTGACAAAATAAGATACATGACCTGAAAGCAACACGAGTATGCAAGTCCATTGCAGTCTGATGTACTCACGTGCACATGTGGAAGTTGAAACTCTTTTAAAGCACCAACTGAATTTTTTTTTTTCCGGTGGAAGAATACGATGCTTTTCACTTTCTTTATCCCTAATTGAGGCATGAATGGACTGTGTGCCATACGAGAAAGCTAGCAAATTCTGGAGTGACAGGAATTGTGAGATAAAAGGCTTAATGGTTGTCCTAGGAATTGGACACACTGGTATTAGCATTATGGATGCGTGCTGAAGAGGAAGGTCTGCAGAGGAGGATGTGAGAGCACTGCTGGCATGGAACCTTCCGAATGGACGGGAAATAGTTCCTTATACAAACACCTTTTGCACATTTATTTGATGTAATTATCTGTTCTTCATTTGTGAGGTGATCGATCATAATTTATTGCGGTCGGTGTTGTAGAAAGATAATTACGTAGAGGATATATAGTTATCGAGTGACCATCCTTGATCTCTTGACAGATTTGCGACCGTGTGCTGAATAAGGGCTACACTCTGGTGAGAGACCCCGAGGGCAGGATGGGTCCCTACGCCTACAAAGACAAGCAGTGGGTAGGCTTCGATGACACGGATATGATCAGATACAAGGTAAGTCCTGAAGTATCATTATCTTGTGTATTGCTTGATCCTACCTTGACAAGGTATCGATGGAAACTCTTCCTGTATTTCTTGAATGGCTTGTAAATAAAATTTTAAGTATATAACTGCAGGACCCTATTCAAGGACGAAAAGAGTCAAGTTTCATTGCTCATTTTAGAGGAGTCCATCATTCCCTTGCTGCTGAATGTAACACCATTTCTAGGGCTGCAGAGAAAAGTCACCTTAGGGGAGGTTGTATCATTGGGAGGACAGTCACGTCAACAGAATTCACTCCAAGGGATTCTACATATCCCTGCTATTGTAATTAGCTGCAGGAATTATTAGAAAGCTCCTGGGTAACACAAGGATCTATTTAGTAGTTTGTAGGCTTCTATGTATTCTATTGTATATGTGTCGATGATGACTTCCCTCCTCTCTACCTTTCCTCCACAGTCTGAGTACATCAAGAAGATGGGTCTGGGAGGCGGCATGATCTGGGCGCTGGATCTGGACGACTTCAGGAACCGATGCGGCTGCGAGCCCCACCCTCTCCTGCGCACCATCAACAGAGTCCTGCGGTCTCACCCGGAGCCCGACCCCAGATGTCGCCTATGATCGAACCATCGTTCTTAAAAAAAAAAAAAAGGACCCCCTTCCCCCCTTGTGGACGATGTGGCTTGTACCATTGTACCTGAGGATTTTACACAGCTTGTGCCAAAAGACGCTAGAGATACCACAGCTCGTGTCGACGGAGCGAAGGCTACTATGGCTTCGAACCGATGGTCTCTGATGTGTACACATTAAACTGCATGTCCTCCAGGTGGTCCCCCCCCCTCTCCTACTCGGGAGTACACATTCTTATTTGCAAGACAAAGTTGAGGCTCTTGTTCCCACATTAAACTAGTTTACGAGGTGCTTCTGGTGAGGGGGGCGTACACTCACTCTCGAGTGCCGTTTCTCTCACTCCTCTTCTCTCTCTTTGTTATACAAGACCCGTGAAGTGCTGGCACTCCAATTATAATTCCAAGGTATATGTGGGAACCCATTCTGCTATCTCCCTCTCAGTTCCTCTCCTTGCTGGGTGTTTTGGAAAGAACATTAGTTGGTACGGTGGTCCAAGTAGCAATAATAAAACAAAAATTTAGAGAGGTGTTGACTCCTGTTAAACGGGAATAATGATTATTCAAGCGTTCAAGCCACCAGTGCCAACCACAGTCAAGCTTTCCGAGCCACCAGTGCAAAACACTGTAAAGCTTTCCGAGCCACCAGTGCAAGACACTGTCAAGCTTTCTGAGCCACCATTGTTAAGACACGGAAAAGCTTTCCGAGCCATCATTGTCAAACACTGTCAGGCTTTGAGTCACCTGTGTTAAACACCGTCAAGCTTTCCGAGTCACCAGTGTTAAACACTGTTAAGCTTTCAAAGTCACCAGTGTAAGACACTGTAAAGCTTTCTGAGCAACCAGTGCAAAACACTGTCAAGCTTTCTGGGCCACCACTGCCAATTGCTGTCAAGCTTTCCGAGCCACCAGTATCAAACTCTCAAGCTTTCTGATCCACCAGTGTCATACGAATGTGTCCAGCCAGATTATAGCACCTCACTGGTTCCAGGCTGAGGCATATATAAATATATATATATATATATATATTTACATATTATCATTCTGATTGCACTGGACCGGAGTCCACCTCTTGTGGCATTATGTAACACTTATTATTATTTATGAATAAAATATTCAAAAATCTATCATGAATATTATTATCATTTTTCTATCTTTGACTGAAAGGATTGATGTGGTATATGCTGAGGAAGACGTGCTGTAAATGGTCCGAACCTGCATATATTAATCAATAAGGTATACTAGGGCTTATTAATGACTGACTGTCTCTAGTTCCAGTATATTATACATGACAGGTAGAGACTGGGTATGCAAATGAAGCCATTGTTCGTTTGTCCTCAACATTTCCCTTACGAAGGCGAGAAAGGTATTTAAGTATAAAAATAAAAGAAATAAACCACATTAGAGAATAAACACAGACCTCTGTACTTATGTTGGATTTATAGATCCTTACCAAGTTTTAGATGGCCAATTATTTTTTCTACCTCAAAACAGTTGCATATAACCTGCACTTGTTTTACCATTTTTTCATTGGCACAAATGCAAAAGTAACTTCCTCCCTGCGTATTGTATCACAAAATGACTGTATAAACCCTTCCTTCATCACTTGATCATCCCAGTCTCATCCATAGTATCTAACGACTGGTATACAGATGAGTTAATGCATGTGTAAGGAATGTAAATTTGTCAAAAGAGTGATCACATTCCATTCATCAGTACTGCTCGCTGCTCCATATCAAAACTACACAGTAACGAAGGACAAAAAGGAAATTTCTTTTTCAGTTTTTATTACACCAACAGTAATTAAGGTGACATGATTCCGTCATGTAAAAATAAGGCATGTAACAAGTGCAAACATGGGAGAATTGGAACAATCTACACTTCGGAAACAATAAATGATAAGAAAATTACCATAATCTCCTCAAGGAAAAGATGAAGTAACAACCTTCAATATTTCCTTACTACATGTGATCATCAATAAATATAACATGTCTACATACAATGAGCCTTTACTTGGCCATATATATATATATAATATATATATATATAAACGAAAGTACTTACTGTTCTTATTTTCTTTTTTCGTGGTGAATGTGGATTATATTTTAACGGTGAAGTGAAGGTTCTGCATATATATATATATATATAGGCGTTCCCGAACTGGGCCTTCTTGAGGTTACACCGCGAGTGAAAAATCAGCTCTGGTGAGGCTGCATCAGAGTACAATCCCGTCAAAGAACCTCATTCCTGCCGTTGCAATCATCGCAGCCTCGGAACTGCCGGAGCCATGAGTAAAGTCCCAAGAAACACCAGGACCCTTTCGTAGAAATTGGTGCTGGAGTAATTATAAATATATTATACTACGTACTCTCGGGACCCCATTTATGAGGCCCTTGCAGCAGCCTGGCAATAGTTCACTCAAGACTGTACTTTCCTTCCACCCAAACTGATTACAGCCTACTGCTTAAGTTGATTCCTCGCTCGGTAGTACAGTCTTATCAAAATACTTTCCACTCCAAAGGAGTCCATATTTCCCTGCTGTTACCAGTTGTTCAGCCCTGGGCTGATAAAAATTGGTCCTTGGGCAATCATGAATGAAATAAAACACCAAACTCCGGCTGCTTGAGGTTACAACGCGAGTGATAACTCGCCTTTTGACGAGGCTGAGTCGTTGTGAGTAAAGTTTCGCCCCCCCCCCCCCCCAAAAAAAAAAAGTATATATATATATATATGTATATATATATATATATGTTCATTCTAAAAGAGTCCATCATTTCCCAGGTACAGATAGTAGCAAAGCCTTAGGCAGCAGGAGCCTCAAGAAATGAGATTCTGGGTAATATGAGGACCCCTTTCCAAGAACGCAGTCCTGAAGCAGTATTGATATATATATATATATATCTATATATATAT
>JAYMFT010072016.1:0-14553 GCA_038088735.1 Panulirus argus
ACGCACGCACGCACGCACGCACGCACGCACACACACACACACACACACACACACACACACACACACACACACACACATTACCAGTTGGCAGCACCATCATATATTAACGCCTTCGGCAGCGCTACAACATGGACGCCTCCCGTGTAGTGCTGACCACCTGTCGTGCTGCAGGATATTTGAGAAATTCTGCCTCGTGCTCACCCAGTGATTCTGGCCGCCACCCCTCCCAGTCCAGGCCTGGGTCGCCGCACTCCCTGGGCCACTACGCCCCCTGCACTCCCTACCAAACATTACCTCCCGTCCAGACTACCACTGCTCTTGACGGAGCAAAATACGTGCTGACAGGTATTGTGAAGCCTAGTTATTAACGTAGTCTGGGACTGGCTCTCTCTCCCTCACACCAGCCTTCCACCTTCCCACTTACACGCCCTTTTTCCTTCCCTCCTCGTCCATTTGACATTCCCTTCCCCCTTCCCTCCTCGCCCCATCTGGTAAAACCTCTCCCTAATCTCCCTTTCCTTCATGATACTTTTCTCTCCCTATCTCTCCCTCCGTTCTCACTCACCCTGCCCCTCACTATCCCTCCCTTCCTCCCAACTCCACCTGGCACTCCTCATTCCTTCGTTTCCCTTCTCCTTTCCTGACACTCACTCCCTTTCCCTCATCCTTCAAGTCCTGTGCCTGGTATCCCAACCTTCCAGGCCCTGGTCCTGGTCCCCTAACCCACCAGGTCCCGCTCCTGGTTCTAAACATGGATATGTAGTATGAGAGTTCTCCCCGGCCGGTGGATGTCAGAGGCAGTTCTTTCCTTATTCTCCACAGGTCTCTCCTTGGTCTTTACAGGTCTATCCTTGGTCTCTACGGGTCTCATGCTGGTGTCTCCAAGTCTCTACTTGATGTCTATAAACCTCCTTCTAGTCTCTGCTGGACTCCCGAGTCTGCCTTTATCTCGGCAAGTCCTGTCAACAAAGTTTGGTTTTGAGGTGGCAACAAACAACACATCATCCTGGACCATATTACGGGACTCTCCTTATAAAGAATCCGTTATTCATCTAAAAGTCTTTTCTGACTACCGAGACTTTCGGAATTTACTAGAGGCTTTTCGAAATACGACTCGAGGGAGGCAGCGCCTCGTTCCCAGGGGGATGCCACAAGCCATTACGAGTTCAGTTTAAGGAGGATTTAAAGATGTGAGTCTAGGCCACGTCTCACGCAGTTACTTACAATGTTCAGTTATTGGTTCATATCAGGAGGCGGTCGAGCGCAGCAATATCCCTCGACTCGCACAATGAAACGTCAAATGACTCTCAAAAAGACATTCGTGGAAGATAAACGGCCGCTCTTGGAGATGTCTGAGGGGGCTAATGTTACCACGTGGCTTCATGGGTTTGGTTCATGGCCGCTAAACTTTCATGGGCGACGTCATTCCTCGCTGCGCCCAACTGAAGCAGCGCTTGTAATTTGATCTTTTGAATGAGACAGCTTCAGATAATGATTCAGTCGAGAAGAAAATGGTTTACTGGCTGTTTCCCTGCTCTCTATCACCATACTGGGGTCACATAGGCAGAGGTTCTTGAGGTGCACTTACTCTACTCCTTGTCTCCACACAGGCGGAGCCCCTCTGGGATGCACTCTCATTTTCTTGAGGTCAGTTGTGTTGACTAGGATAAGGGGTGCTCTAGGGCAGCTGGTGAGGGCCTACAGTGTTTTAGCAGGTGTGTGAGGGCGGGACAAATTTCTACCCCAGTCATCGCTGGATCGGTCTAAGCCTCGACATAAGGACCTAAAACAAGACCAGAAACTTGATTCGGTCTGTTTCCTCAGACGAGCTGGAACTCACCCGCCAGTGGGGTGTGTGGGGACCAGCCCGGCTCCAGGTGCTTTGCCTGATGCGTTCTTCTCACCTGCTGACCCTGAGAGATGATGATGATCCCCTCACACACACACACACACACACACACACACCTTATCCTATGCCAGATACCCATTTTATCGACCAGCCTCCAGGGGAGGATGAACAGCTGGGTGGACTTCGGACCGCCTGCCATGACCAGGAGTCAAACCTGTGCGGGTTTTATCCCAGGTGGTCCGTGCATGAGCGAGGGTCAGTAATGCTAACAGCTACACAACGGAGGTCCGTGTGTATGTGTGTTTATATAATTTTGTATGTATACATTCATGAATACAAATTCTAATACGTGTACTGGTGTGGCTAGGTGGAGCACCTCCCGTGGTAATGTATTCACCACGGAATCCAAACCTTCTCCTGCTTCTCTGGTCCGGCCTGAAGTAATGAAATTATAATTCCCTGTGAAATAATATCCGGCTACTAGTAAATTTCTGGAGTTATTTTGTGGGTGTGCGTCAGGCGATATTTCTCAGGTCTCACCTGTGGTATTTCCCTGGAAATGTTTGAACTTTTGTGGAGGCGTTTTAAAACTTTTGTTGCTTGAGAAACATATAAACATGAACATACGGACGCACGCACGCAATCCAGCCACCCACCCACCCACCCACCCACACACAAACACACACACACACACACACACATTTTCCTGCTCGTGTCTGTACGCATGTGCATATAGTACTTATATGTGTGTGTTTGTGTGTTTTAAGGCCACCCTTCGTTAGGTTTTATAGATTTAAGTTTGTAAAGGTTGGAGAGAGACATCATTACCAGGAGTGGAGGAGCATTTCAAGACTGAGGCACTGTACATCCCTGGGGTCCTTTCAGAAGGTCAATAAATACAGTGTTGTGAAAGGATCAAAGTGAAGACAGGAGGAGTGGAGCTGCCACTCGCTGCCTGCCAGACCTCTCCTCACACATTTTCGTCCACTCTTCCTCTCCCTTGTCTCTCGCTCTTTCTGCTCCTCTTACCAGTCACTCACCTGTTTCCTCTGCTCTCACCTGAAACACCCCATTTCCCCCCCTCTCACGCCCTCTCCCTCCTCCCCACCATAGCCTCCCAAAGGATATCAAGGAATTTCCTTGCGTAGCTTAGTGAGACAAATGCTTCCCACTCCTTCTGTCTTCCCATAGTGGACCTGGAGAATAAGATTCCCCATCATCTTCTTGCCGTCGTGCCTTGTCTTCCTTTGTAGCCATTACGCCGTCACAGCAGCCGATGTTCCGCTGTCAGCAGAGGGAGTCGACACAGGCCGAGGGAATGTGGTGACGGGCAGTGTTGGTGAAGTTGTTGGTGAAAGAGGTAGCTCGACGTCTCCAGCAGCGGCTGTTGATCATCGATCTGGGGGAGGCCAGTGTTTATTGTGTTGCTGGAGCCTGGGAGACTCTCGAGGGGGAGAGACAGTCTCGCCAAGCAAGAAGGATGAAGATAAAGAGTCTAGGGTGATGAATCTGTTGTGGCATCTGTCGTTTGCTTTATTTTCCACAGTCAAGCGGTACTGGTGACAGAAACGCAGCAGCACCACGTAACAGTTCAGTCAAGCAACAGTTTCCTTACATAACACTCGCATCACGTTACGGGTATCTCACGTAACAGCTGCTTCACGTAATACCTGCGTTACGTCACAGGTACCTCACGTAATACTTCATCACGTAACAGCTGTCTCACGTAACAACCGCATTACCTAATACCTGCAACGCGCAACAGCAGACTTACGTAGCGCTGCTTCATGTATCAGCTTCACCGCGTCACAGCTGCATCATATAACAGCCGCGTCACGTAAAGGAATTTTTGCAAACGTTTAATCCGTGCAGGAGAGTCGAGGTTCAACTTTTGTAGCGACGCTGAAGAACTTTCCATATTTTTCTGTCTCGCTGAATAGATTCAAACCGGGGAGGCAGCGGAGCATGCTGGGGGCTCTCAGGGCGGGGGGAGGGGAGATGGGAGGGGGAGACTAGTGGCAGGCGATCTCCCCTGAGGCATGAGAGGCATCTCGTCATGAGAAGGGGAGAAGCATCACCATCTCTCCCACTAGGTTAACGTTTGAGATGATGACTTTCACAGACTGTCCTAAGAGATTTCTCTCCCTCACGACTACATACCTCACGACCACATACCTCACGACCACATACCTCACGACCACATACCTCACGATCATACACTTCACGATTATGTGACGCTTCATTTCTTGTGTGACTTCGCACACCGTCCACTAACGACTTCATTTGACAAACTATCTCCCCTACCCAGAGAACCGTCTTCACCACCAATAGCAAACCCTTCCGTCTGTCCTGTAACTCAGAGGTCTTAACTCTCATATACTGAATGAAAGAAACATGCATGATAAAAAAGATATACTTAATGAGGAAAATTCTCTGACAATGCAGTAAATCCTCTGTACTGCTTACACTAAAATTTTGAGTTGAATAATTTCTCTTGGGAGACACTCAGTTCGTAAGGCTTCTCTCTCTTCATCATGGACGATTAAGTTTCAGTTCATGCTAAACTAAACGCTCCCCTGATGGCCCCTGGCCGTGTTAAGCATCTCTTTTGAGCGTTCGGGTCGTCCGATCTGTGTCGTGATGGTGACACGCCGGCAGGGTGAGCAGAAGCTCGAGTGAAACAACAATGTTGAGGACGGGGCGCCGTGGCCTAGGGAATGGTGCTGCTGCTGGTGCAGGAGTAGCAGGTGTGCTAATACAGAGGTCTCTCGGTGCAGGAGAGGTGGCACGATATCACGGCGAAGGAGATAAGTTCAGGCGAAGGTTGCGCGCCTGGATGTCTCTATTAAAAAGAACCAGGGACCGCTTGATGGCTGACCTACTGCACTGAAGCCTGAGTAGATACGGCGCAAGATAGGTCAGCCACGCTGACGGCGTTAGTCGTGTGAGCGTGGCATCAGAATTCACTACGGTGGACCCATGGAAAATTATAGAGGACCATTGGTTAAATCGAGACATTCAGATGGACCTGTCACATTGAAGGTCATTGTCGTCTTCATTCTCGTTAACTTGCTGTATGACATGACCTGGGTCACATGAGGTCATACGAGGTAAATGTCAGAAGCATGTGAGAGTGCGGCTTGATAATCTAACGCTCCGGGATTATGACGTCTCTGGTGCCGTCCAAAGCCATTTCGCGACGCTACGCGCTCACCCTAGACTAAGCACGACCATGGCGGCCCCTGTCCAAGCCAAACAGCAGCAACACAACACAAGTTGTGTTGCTCCTGCAATAAGTCGTCATGACTGCCATAACTCGAGTTTATTTGCCCAAAGAATGAATAGGATTAGCATAACACTGCTGTATTCTGAGCTAATTTGGGTTTATTGGGTTGGTGGCCTTCAGCATACATGTGTTTTGTCCTTGGCAGACGTGGTGTGCCCTCAGCAGACTTGTGTTTGTCCCCAGCAGACTTGTGTGCCCAGCAGGTATATGTTATATCCCCAGCAGACGTGTTATAGTAACACAGCAAAGGACAGGAAATACTTAAAAAAATAACAGCAACACTAACTTTAGAATTTGTGTTGAACATGGTGCTAGTATTTCTCTCATTGTTACCGTAATGCATTATTGTGATTACTAGTGAGCCCCTAAGCTATTATGAAAAGCTTTCGTAACCAATATTTACTTAACTGAAGTCTGATGAATATCATATGACGAAAAATAGATATTCAAATATTCTGTTAGAAAGAGAAGGTGGAGTAATGAGAGGAAGGAACACAGTTACAGATGGGCTTCACCGCTTGGCAGGTCGACTTGGAAAAACGTTAAAAGTTTGTCAACGTCTGAAGTGAACATTCCTAACCACAGGGGAGAGAGAGAGAGAGAGATGGGGAAGAAGGAAAAGGAAGAGAAAAGAAGAGGAGAGGCTGGCAAACGTTGTCAGACAAGAGGTTTATATACACACACAAGACTGAGCTCTCTCTCTCTCTCTCACACACACACACTAAAGAGGATTGCATCAACTTAAAGGAGATGCAGACAAACTGGAAAGTTGGTATGATAAATGGTTGATGAAATTCAACCCGACCAAATCCAAAGCAGTGAGGATGGAACACAGTGGAATAAAGGCTCGATAAAATTATTGTCTAGCAAGACATAAGCTGCAGCAGTCTGTGTGTGAGAGAGACTTGGGAGTGGACATTGCACCTAACCCAACATTAAGAGAACAGTAAAGGAAACTAACTTTCCCCCGGCAAATTTTAGAACTACGTTCAAGTGTGATAATTAGTGAATATCTGCGAACTTTTCGCATCCTGCAATAGAGCAAAACTAGAATACACTTCTCAGTTTGGTCAACACGCTCAATGAAGCACAAGGAACTTATAGAGAAGATCCAAAAGAGGACCATAATGATTGGTACCGGTTTTACGACAGCTAAATTTCAGTGAAAGGATAGAGGCAAAAAATGTGTCCACTGCAGAAGAGAGAAGAACTGGAAGTGCCTTGATGAGAACTTTAAGAATTCAGTCCGGTTTGATATTGTCAACAGTTTCTCGAAATATGCAGAGACAAAACAAGCAATGGCCGGAAATGGGATTATGCAAGATTCGTGTTGTTAGAAAATGTAAAGAAGTACTTTTAGAAGAAAGGATTTGTGGACAAACAGATTAGCAACAGTTATGACATTGTGATTTCAGACTATACAGAAGGTCAGGAAGACGTGCTATAGTACAGGATGTTCGAGAGATGGGGCGACATAGAGCAGTACTGCTCCCCGCCCTATGCAAGTAGGTCATTAGGTACATTGTGTTAACCCTTCCTGTACTTCAGAGAGTCGAGCAAGGTAATGTCGACAGGGGTGGATGTCGACCCCAGCATCACCCCGTCACAATCGTTGACCACTCACCCACAATGGTCCCGCTGGTGCCCTGCATACAGATTCTGTAACGATGTTGGGGTAACCGTTGGCGAGGGAGGGTGTCATAACGTTGTGTTGGGATGAGCACGACTCTTGTGCTGAGCTTGGAGACTCTAGTGCTTTAAAAAGTGTGTGTTTGAGTGCGTGTTTGGGGGGGGGGAGTGTTGGAAGGAGAGTGCACTACCGCACCCCAGGCGGCCCGGAAGTGTATTATAGGAAAAAGCTAAGGTGGAAGCCAAGGGTGATTCATCTCACTGTTATGTTCCCCCCAGACTCATAACCTCATCTTACCTCATCATATCTCACAGGTTATTACGCCCCTTCTTGCTCACCCCTCATAAATGTTCACCTCTTCTCCTCAACCCTCACGCTTGCTCACCCCCCCTCCCCCTCCTCACCCCTCCTGGGGTGCCTTCTGTTTTGCTATTATGTTTCTACCATTATTTCTGGACGACCCCAGCAGGCAACCTGGTTATGAACCACCAGGTCTCTCCCACGTACTCCTGCTCATCCCTCCTGCCCCCACTCTCCCTTCACCCGTCTCAACCTCACCCTTTCCTCCTAGACCATCCAGGGGATGTGGAGGACCTTCCCCTTAAGGGGAGGTGGCATGGCTCTTCCTCTGCTTCTCCTCTTATGGCATTTTCGAGTCGGATTCTCTGCCAGCGTCACAGTGCACAATCCTGTACTCACGTGTGACCGTCACATGCATCACTCATCGCCGTCACAACCGCTGGTATTCCGGTGTCGGCCCAACACAGGCCGAGGGGATCCCGTCACAGGACGAGATGGAGACAGCAGGAAGGAGGATGGAGAAGAGATCGTCGCGTTGGTGAGGCTGTTGGTGAAAAATATTGATCGACGTCTCCAGCAGCGGCTGTTGATCATCGACCAAGAGGAGGACAGTGTTTGCTGGAGCCTGGGAGACTCCCGAGGGAAGGGGGAGCTACTTAAGAGGTGAAAGACACCCAGGATGAAAGAATCTTGTCAAGAGTCGTCAAGAAAGAATACTTTAAGCACAAGTGGTGCCAGACAGTGACGGACCCTTCAGTTTTTAGTGTATATATTTTTTTTCCAGCATTTCAAATTTGTCAATAAACAGTTTATAAAGTATTATGCAAACGTGGTGAAACAGGTTAACGGATTATTGTTCCTTTGATGCTAGTCCAGGAAACTCGTCAAAGACACTGAGAAAGTTGCATTTCATACGTCTATATTTACTCTCTCTCTCTCTCTCTCTCTCTCTCTCTCTCTCTCTCTCTCTGGTGCAAGAGACGGACCTCGTCAGGTGGTTGAGTGATGTGGATTGAACAGAGGAGGGTAGGGGGGGAGGGAGGGTCGGAGGGAAGACCAATAGGAAGCCAGTTTGCCACATAGCGAGACCCTCACCCACGCCAATCATGCCCTCTGGGGTCTTGATCTCCTTGTCAGTGGTTAGGTTACAAGTATGAGTCTTCAACATTCACACCACTCTGTCAACAGTCAGTCGTACTGACTCTTGTAGTGTGACCCTGACCTTTGACCCTTTCATCCCAAGACTGATGCATGACCAGGATGTGTGAGGGTGGACCTTGGCGCTGAGTTTGGTGACCTTATGTTTGCTTTCCGTAGAGATATCTACAGACAGGGGAAAAGAAATGATAAAAGAAATGTAATGTTAACTTTGGTGAAAAAAGGATGCAGTAAAAACTCTAAGAATCCAATATGAATGAAGAGTGAGAGAGAGAGAGAGAGAGAGAGAGAGAGAGAGAGAGAGAGAGAGAGAGAGATACACATCTGTCACCTGTCGTCCTCTCCCGCGTGTGCCTGAGACCCAAGAGGAGCGGCGCGGGGACTGACCTGTGGCAGGCGCTTCTCGTTATCCCCGCCTTCTCTTCATCATGAGAACTGACCCCGGCCGCCCAGGCCCTAAGTCTGGACGCTGGGGTGCTGGTGAGGCTGCCAGGCACCAGTCTGGACGGCTGGTGAAACTGCCAGCCTCGGGCAGGAGCTGAAACAAAAGTAGCGATAGGGAGTGTCATCGTTGCTGTCTTGTTGAGTTCGTGAGTAAAGTAGAAGTGAAGGAGTCCGGCTGAGGAGGAGACCCCCTCCCCCCCTTCACTACACTGCCAGAGGAGAAGGCCGCGAAAGGGAGAGTAGGAGAGAGCATACAGGTTGTGGTACTGAGCTTATCACACGGTAGGAGGAGCAGCTTCTTCCCCTACTTAGTGGTAGGGGTGAGAGGGGAAGGAGGGAGGATAGCAGACGAACTGGAGGGGTTGGTAACACAGGGAAGGGGGGGGGGGGTGCTGCTCGCGTGAGTCTTTCTGACGGGGTCAACTGCTTCCTGCCGACGGGGTCTACTGCCTCCTGCTGGTACTGCTGCAGGTGGCGAACCACACGCCAGACGCCCTTTTGTTTACGCGTATGTGCCACCCACATGCTGTGGTGCGGCACATGATCCTGCCGCTGCACTCGCTTGCCTCTTCGTGTTAAAGGCTTGACGGCGGCTTTTTTCCGCCCCTGTGGCCAGGGCTTGGTCGCGGTCTCTATGTCCTGCACCCCGAAGACGAGGTGTTTCAAAAGGTTCGCTCCACAGAAAGACTTGGGTCTTTCTCTTGCTGCCTTCAGAGAGTACGGCCGTCACCGTGCACCGCGTTATGACCCTTGGATATGATGAGGTGAACCTCTGACCTGACCACCGAAGGTCAGTTTATGGTGCCTAAGGGTCGTGCAGTCGTGCTGAGGGGTTAACAGTGCAAGTCCTGGCGGTCCTTCCGGAAGTTCAGCCACACTAGCCCAGTAGTGAGGTGGAAACACCGAGAAAAATACAGGAAAACTTCCCTCATTACCAACGCTCCCCACGGCTCCCACCCTCTCCCCACCGCACCCTCTCCCCACTCCATCCGCTCCCCAATGCAACCACTCCTTACCCACACACTTCACCACACCCCCGCACCACGCCTGCTGATAGTCCTGCCTTCCTGGTGTCCGCGCTTCATCCGGCCTGACTTCGGTTACCGACCACTCGCCCGTCGGACCACCACTCAAGACGACACTTTTCGACCAATTAGGAAGCCTCAGGACCAGCGTGGCGGCCCTGCACGGGGGAGGGGAGGGGAGGGGCCAGGTCCCCTCAGCTGGTGCAATCTCTGCGGAACTCCCTCAGCTGGTGTGCTCCTCTGAAGTCCCCTCAGTTGGTGCAACCCCTCTGGACTCCTCTCGTACGGTACAACCCCTCTAGAGTCTCCCCAGCTGGTGCACCTCTCTAGCGGCCCAGTGATTAGTTCACAGTTCTCTTAACCATCGTTTATTCAGTGACTGTTAATATTACTTTGGTCTGAAATATATTTCAGTCCTATAAAATTTTAATTGCAGCTGAATTTCTGGTGTGTGTAATCTGATTGGTTGTTTACTGTAATATTTATTCTAATTACATAATTAGACTTGTCTATTCATGCCATTAGTTTCACGCAGCTTTTACAACAGTCCATAGTTTTATAATTCATGTTTATGCAAAAGCAAATTCAATTTAGCGAGTTTTGTTAACAGTGTATATGATGAATAAACAAAGCCGCTAGGGTGTAGTTTGTTAACAGTGTACATGACGTACAAACGAGGGTACTAGGGTGGGTGTACTCTGTATAACACTCCTGTGTTGACCTTCACCAAGTGGGGTGCAAGTGTTAAACCTTTTATGTATATATATTCACACACACACACACACACCGAGAGCTTTTGACACTGTACCGTATGGGAGGCTAGTTAAGAAAGCGAACCACCAGGCAGGAAGAACATGAAGACTACTCAGGTGGAAAGAAGATTTTCATTGTGGATAGGAACAGAGGAGGCAAGTGTGGGGTCTTGCAAAATGAGTGGCGGTCACCAGCGGAGTGCAGTAGAGTTGACATTGTCCCTAACCTGTCGCCATAGTCCCACATTTGGGGAACAGTTAACGAGACGAACTGTCTTCTACCTAGTATTGTAACAGCTCTCAAGTATTTGGCTCAGGAAATGATTAACGAGCTGTTCACATCCTACTTATGGCCAGAACATAAACACTCACCTCAAGTTTGGTCTCCACACTTGAAGAAACACAAATACCCAATAGAGGTCAAGATGAGAGCAACACCACTGGTGACCTCCCCTTCTTGGAAGAAGCCAGTGTTGACTAAGCCCGAGAGACTCCCGAGGGGAAGAGAGCCCTTGTAAGAGGAACAAATTTTATAAAGGAATAATTCAAAGCAAAGCTTAAGAAGGTCTGGAAAGGAAGGAATTGAGAACGAAGAGCTTAGTAAGCTTTAGCGAAGAGGAAGGGCTTAGTAAGCTTTAGCAGAGAAAAAGAGCTTGATTGTCTTTAGCATCGAGGAAGACTCTTGTAAACTTTACCTTAGGAAAAGCTTAGTAAGATTTACCTTAAGAAGAGCTTGGTAAGCTTTAGCAGTGAAAGTAATTCTTCCTTTGATACTTCATGGTAAATAACATCAGAGAAATACAAACAAAAAGCCTTTCCACTTTTCGACATCCAAAGTTGAGGAGTTGTGGAGTCAGGGGATGTTGTGTTGTATACTGTTGTGTTCCTGAAGTTGTGGAGTGAGAGGGGTGTCGTGTTGTACATTGTTCTGGTAATGAACGTCTTATAGTGTGTCGCAGACTTATTTGTAATGTCTCGCAGTAAATTACTTTGCAGATTTTATTCTGTTAAGTCTCTCTCTCTCTCTCTCTCTCTCTCTCTCTCTCTCTCTCTCTCCAATAGACAAACAATGATTCATCACACAGCAGACTCTCCCAGTTGAACAACCCGACAGCAGTCACCCCACAGTACCAGTTCCATATATACAATGCCTACTAACTACAGAACAGTGTTACCAGACGAGTGTCAAACCTCAGGGGTGACAGCCGGGGTTGGCCACACCTCCCACACACGTTATTTATTCCCAGAAAAACTAAGGACACGATCATGTCCAGCATCCGAGAGTGTTCTAGGTTGTCCTGGGGGAAGTGGGCCCACGCGGGTCCCCCTGGAGACACAGCGGGTATTTTCAGACGCGTTAAGGAGGAAGTGAAGCGAGAGTAGCGCAGGGTGTGGCGTGGAGAGTGAACAACCCTCCGTTGGCAAGTGTGTCAGTGAGTGCGTCGCCTGAAGGAATCTGAATGAGTGTGTTAATGAGGGTTCTCATAATTATGGTTCTCAAGTTGGGCCACACTGAAGCAGGTGAGAGATACCACCAATTACTTCCACTAATTATCATAAGTCATCATTTCTCACGTTCGTTCATAATAAAGTCCCTGATGTCGAGGGTAATAGTTAAGGCTGGGGTACCTCTATGACCAGCCGGCCTCCCTACACCCCAGGTCGTCAGTGACTTCAAGAAGTATGAAAAAGAAACGATGCTCCTTCAACCCCGGCGATTAGTTCAACAGGATCCACGTCAATTTGTCTGGCTGTGCGAAGGAAATCCATTGCAATTATACTTCATGTCGGTTCCTCTCGGTTCGATGATATTTTATCAAAAGTTTCACATCAACTGGAGGAAGATGATGCTGACCCCTGAAACAAACTTCACTGCTGATTGTTGTGTCTTTCCTCTCAAGATTTTCTGAAGCCTTCACGTGAGGTCGTTCCTCTCAGGAGTCGTCCAGCCCTCGACAGGTGCTCCTACCACCACGGGAGTCTCCCAGGCTCCAGCAACACAGTAAACACTGGTCTCCGGATCGATGACCAACAGCCGCTGCTGGAGACGTCGGTCAATATTTCTCACCAAAAACTCAGGTGGGATAAACGCATCATTTTCGCTTAGCCTTCGACGTCCACCTCCTACTCTTCGGCCATGTCGGGTCCCCCTCGGCCTAGAGCTGGGCTGGAGCGGCAGTGACGTTGATGAATGATGCATGTGGCGGCCCCAGATGAATGTGGATTATGCACCGGAAAACTGTTCGATAATTCTGGCTTTAAAAGCCCATTATGAAGAGTCAGACGAGCGAGGAGCGGGACGTGCCCCTCCTCCAGGGTGCCGCCGAGGGAGAGGGAAGTGTGGAGGAAGGGAGAGAGACATAAAGGAGAGAGGTCTTAGAATGGAGGAGTCTCGGGTGGAGGGGAGAGTTGGGGTGAGGGTGAGGAGCTGGGAGGGAAAAGAGGAATATACGTAAATAGTGGGAGAAAAATGTAATACTTCAGAACAGGCTTTCTGGAAGGACGGGAGCGGTGGGATGGGGAACGTAGGATAGGTTTCATGGGATAGGATGCATGGGAGGGAGTGTGGGATAAGGTTCGTGGGATGGAGAGCGTTGGGATGGGTAGCATAGGATAGGAGCTGTGGTATGAGGGACATGGGATGGGGGAGTGTGGTCGTCTCCTGCACCCGTTAGTTCCTCACCACCTACTGGGGGACCCACCCACCTGACACACCTTGCCTCCCGTCCCTTCCCCTCCCATCACCAGTGTGTGTGTGTGTGTGTGTGTTTAGATAGAGCAATTAGACATATTTTGTTTGTTGTAAACAAGAGTGCGTTTTCGTACGTTATCACCTGAATTCTGACCTTAATGTCCTAGAAACAATTAGGATCAAAGAGCTGGTGGAAGCCAATGACTGCCGCCTTTAATCACGGGACAAAATATACATCATCAAACACTGTTGACTCGACTAATTACCTGAATTAAACTTTTCACCCGATATCTTTAATTACTATCAAATCCCCTTCTCTCATGACGACATCTTTAATATCATTTCCTGTAATTAAATCTTTTGACGTCTGTGGTTACGCTTTCCCTAATGACATCTTCTGTAACCATGAAATCCCTTCCTCTCATGTTATCTTTATTATCCATAATAACATTTTTCTTGATGACATCTTTCAGCGTCCAAAATAACGCCTACTCAAATGGTATCTTTAATGAACAAGCTGACCCCATTTTTTTCTGATAAGACTCAAAACAGAATCAAAGTTTATAAAGACAAAAGCCTGTTCTCGGTCCACGGCTGCACAGGCGTCTCTTTAAGAAGAAATTAACATATCTTTAGATTTATAGCTTTAATTTCAAGCCGGCTTCCCTTAAAGAACATTAGCCACGATTCACACGTAAGTATTCAGCACATGTTATTATTTACAGTGATTGCTGTTAGGGTATCTAGCGAGACGATTTCAAGGCACTCAGCTTTTTGAGAGGATGGCTCTTTCTAAACGCCGGAAATTACGTATATGATACATTTCGTGACTAACATCAACAAGTTAAAATCAACATGTTAGGAAAAATATATTGAATTTCTTTATCATTTTCCTTTTAATCTGTAATTTTCACGCGATTAGATATTTTGTTGCTTTCATTATCAGATTCCTCATTAGGCACGCTATGCAGGATCTAAAAGGAGCTGATTACTGATTACATCAACTAATGATTATTAAAGTAATTAGCAACGTTAACTAAGGTAATTAGCAAGGTTACCTCCCAAGCTCTAGGAGCACACTGAACAGTATGAGTAAAGACACATTAATGAAAACGATTCGCAGGTAGAGGGTGCTTCTCCTGTGTAATTATCAGGACTAATTGATTGCCTCCATTGTCATTAACAATACCTACTTAGAGAAAAGCAGCTTTCTCGATTGGAAGACTCTATTGTTATGTCCAGCATCTGTTTAGTGTATATACCAACACTGGATAAGTTGGTCACTAAGAAACTAACCTAACCAGGTTGGAAACGATATATAAATCATATTGTCTAAGAAAGACATCGACAGCTTATTTTGCAATATATATATATATATATATATATATATATATATATATATATATATATATATATA
>JAYMFT010072027.1:0-14552 GCA_038088735.1 Panulirus argus
TATATATATATATATATATATATATATATATATATATATATATATATATATATATATATATATATATGAAAACGTGTGGAGCGTTCGAATTTCCCTTTATATTAAGTGAGCCTTTCATATTGTATACTTAAGCAGTGACGGACATAGGAAGAAGTTAAAATGTTACAGTATTATTTGTACTGTGTGATTTTTTTTGTGAAATGTTTGTGTTGTCGGTCAAGTTCAGTGATTATCCGTACTAGTCTACGGATGTCACTATCCACGTCTCACTTAGTTAGGTTACCATACTTAGTATACGGATGTCCCTACCCATGTTTCACTGAGTTAAGTTATCAAACACAGTCTCCTGGTGTCACTAACCGTGTTTCACTCATTTGTGTGCTTTCGTCCGTATTTCAATTCAGTAAACTGACTCTTAGTGCATATATAATTTCAATTATGTTTTTTCCATTTGTTGATTGTTTTAAATTCGAAAACTGTTTTCCTTCTTACATCTAACATGAGAGTTGTAGTAAGTGTCATTAACCATTTGTACAATACGAGGAAAAAATTCTACACTGGTTGGGCCCCATCTCTTAAACTTTCTCTACTATCATACAACTTATTAAACTTTCGTATGCTCTCCAGATTCATAATCTCATAACTAAGTTTTCCTCGGTTCCTCCACCACTCTTATACTATAAAAGTACTTCTTTACAGCTTCTCAAACAAGTTTCTCGCTTAATTTAATTTTATGGCAAGTGGTTGTTCTATCCCGCTTCTTTC
This sequence comes from Panulirus argus, assembly GCA_038088735.1. Taxonomy (NCBI): domain Eukaryota; kingdom Metazoa; phylum Arthropoda; class Malacostraca; order Decapoda; family Palinuridae; genus Panulirus; species Panulirus argus. Next base: position 766 of record JAYMFT010072027.1, read on the forward strand.
GAAAAACTGTCCATTGCGTACTTCATTAAACTGGTATAAAATTATCTCCTTAGAGGACGAATTTTAGACCTCTTTAAGATTTCCATGTATCTCTCCTCTCTTAATTCTGGTACCATATTTGTTGCCCTCCTCCAGACCTTCTCTGTTAGTGTTTGTGCTTCTCTAAATGCTGTTATTGAACCTGAGAAACATTCCGTAGTTTTGACGTAATGAAGGATATGAACAGCTTGCTGAGTACTTCCTTATTCATGCTACTAAATGCAAATGTAATAATTGACAGCAGACAGCTTGTAGCTTTCATTGTTCTCTCATCCATTCCATTATTTTTCAGACCACGCTCGTCAGAAAGACCGCTATGTATTTCATTGCCTCCTCCCGGCCTCCATTTTTAAAGATTTGTATGACATTTGCCCTCTTCTTACAAGGTACTAATAATATTACCTTACTAAACCTGGCATCATTGCTTAAACATTTACATTAACGTGTCCTGTTTTCTCACACCCGTTGCTCTTGTATTCCTCACTGCCACAGTGGAAAGTTATATCTTTAAGAAGTATTCTATTCAGGGGTGGCCCCTTTACAATCTCCCCACTCCCCATACGTGCACGAAAAGGCCTGTGGATGTGACAGCCCGTAAAGTTCTTGGCTAGAGGTAGGACGCTCTCCTGTATTTAGTAACCTATTTGTGTTATTGAATGGGCACCACGCATTGAACTTTTTCTTCTGTCATACAACTTTCTAAATTATTGTATGTTGTTCAGATTTTTAGAATCATACCTAAGTGTATTCCATTCATCCAGAATCCTAAAACTATGAAAGGTACTTTAATTTTTTTCTAACAAGTTCCTTGCTTAATTTCATGTTCTGGTTTCTGGTTCTTCCATCGTTGTTGCGTCTGTCGAAGACCTGTTAATTGTCAGTGTCATCAAGGGCGCCTGAAAATATCGATGGTATGATCGGCCGACCCTGACTCTTCTCTCTTTCTTTTGGCAAGTTTAAGGCCTTTAGCCTTTCTCAGTAACTCAGTTCTAATTCTGGTACCGATTTGTTGCTCTCCTCGGGACATTTCTCTCTCTGATGCTGCTTCTGGTGTGTGTGTGTGTGTGTGTGTGTAGAAGGAAGAAGGTAGTGTGCTTGTGGGGCGCCATCATTTGACCTCTTGAGGATGACGATAAACCCAAAGCAAGTAACTTATTAAAAAGGGCAGTCTAGGGCTTAACTGTCTCATTTTTCGTCGCTTTTGTTGTCCTCGGATAAAACTTGCCTGCCGTTTTACTTATTTCTATTCTGTTTATTGCTTGGGGAGCTCTTGCTGGGGTCCCACATTGGGGAGCTATTGCAGGGGCCCCATTCTGGTGAGTTCCTGTTGGGGTCTCACACCGGGAAGCTCTTGCTGGGGTCCCACACTGCGGTGTTCCTGCTGAAGTTCCACACTGGAGAGCTTCTGTTTGGGTTCTACACTGGGGATCTCCTGCTGGGGTTCCACTCTGGGAGCTTCTGTTTAGGTCCCACTCTAGGGAGCTCTTCCTGGAGTCCCACACTGGGGAACTCCTCCTAGGGTCCCACCCTGTGGAACTCCTGCTTGGGGTTATGTGTCCTGGACCAACACAACACTCACGCCAACTCACTTTTTTTTTTATTCCACTTCTACGTCATTATGAATACCAAGCACAGTTATTTTGTGCTGCACCATTTGTAGATGGATGGACTGGTTTCTATATTTTGTGTAGCAGTATCTGTAAGTTAATTGAAATGTGTGTTTTGTGTAGACATTAAAATGTTTTTTTTTTTCTGTTGACAGCCGGATGAGGGCGGGGGGCCGTGTGGCGGGCGGCAGTGAGGGTGCTGCTGCTGCTGCTGCTGCTGGTGGCGCGGGCGGAAGCGTGAGAAGGGCGCGCGGGAGTGGCGTGGGCGGGCGGGCGTGGCAACAGAATGAGCCCCGAGGAGAGCCGCAAGGAGCGGGAGGCGCGGTCCGTGGCTCTCGAGCGAGCCTACGTGCACGACGTATACGACCAGATCTCGGCGCACTTCTCCAGCGCTCGCTACCGTGCCTGGCCACGCGTCAAGCAGTTCCTCACTGACCTCGAGCCCGGCTCTTTCGTGGCCGATATAGGTCAGCACAACCCGCCTTCGACCTCCATGTCCAGACGCCATTACCACCCAGCACGGATCACCCACCCTGATACCCCTTGTCCAGCCTTTAGTACGGACCACCCACCCTCATCCCACTTGTCCAGCCCTTACACCACCAAGGATGGATCACTCCCATCTCATTCCCCTCATCCACTGCATCGCTGCTCATTAAGAATCGCTCACCTTCATCCACTTAATCACTCCATCACTACCATCACCCTCTATATCCAGCCCCCATCACCCACCTTCCTCCTCCATATTGAGCCCCCATCACCACCTAGCATGGATTACCCATCCTCATCCACTCCATCACTGCCCATTATGAATCATTCACCCTCATCCACTCCTTTACTACCTAGTAGTATCACCTACCCTCATCCCTCATGTCCAGCCCCCATCACCACCCAGCACTGATCACCTATCTTTATTCCCCATGGCCATCCCCATCACCACTCAGCACCATCATGATTTTGAGTGTCACCCCAATGAATTTTCTCATCACTGCTGTATTCTTTTGAGTGCCACTTGTTCTAAGAGACTCTGATATGATAGTCCAGGTAAACATAAAACCGATATGATAGTCCAGGTAAACATAAAACCCTGTTACAATCCAGCCATTTTTCCCTTACTGCAATGAGAATTAAGAGACTTTACTTATAATGAAGATTCTTATGTTCCTGTATTATCTTCTTTAATCCTTCAGTTAAGAACCCTCAGCATCTCACCTTTTGAACAGACAGACATAAATTTGACTATCATAAAACATTTGACATGTTGCTTGTTGAACTAGGGAGTTGGTTGGATGAGAGTGAAATTTATGTTTAACAGTTTTTAGATATTTGCAGACTTAAACAGTTAACATCAAATCTAATTAACATCATATTAAAGCTCTATTAGGTGTTGATATATGATTGGCATTTTCTATCAAGGAAGGAGGAATGGAGGCTGGGATATCAGTGAATGCTGTAAGGCATGAAGATACCTAGAGCAAAAAATCAGAGAAGAGTAATGAACACAAAAGTGTCATTGTTTGTCTCAACATTTTAAGAGGTTTGGAGTCTGTGCTTTTGTAAAGCTTGTATTATAATTTGTATACTTGAAAGTGGATTTAGAATCCAGCTTGAAAAGAATGAGGAATAAAATCATAAGAGGAGGATATATATGGTGATAAGAAAGGAGTGATTGTTAAAAGATGGAACAAATACATTAAATGAATTACAAATATATAGAATAGATTAAAGCTTAGGATTGAAGCCTATGAGGAGAGAGAAGGTATCTACTTGGGGGTTATGAAGAGATGCTTCAAAATATGTTGATCCTTAACAAACAGCACTATAAATAAATCATGTGTTGTAAAATTGAGGAAATTTTAATATAAGTCATTGGAACTTCAAGTAGCTTGGAATGCTAATTGGCAGCAAATAAATTGTTTTAGTTGTCTAACATGATCTTTGACATCTGCAGGTTGTGGTAACGGCAAGTACTTGCACATTAACCAGCAGGTGTTCAAAGTGGGTGTTGATCGCTGTTTCAACCTTACAAATGCAGCCAGGGAGCGAGACCATGAGGTAAGTTTGAGAGAGTTAGATGGACAGATGAGGAGTGAAAGAAAATGGAGAGAGAGGGTGTAAGTAGTTATTGACCTTAATAAGATTACTTGCTGGATGTAGTAAGAATTTCTATTTCCATTGTGAATAATGATATTGACTGGCAGTAATCATCTAGCCTTTTCCTGAATGAGTATTTTGTCTTTGTATTTATGCCATTTAATCCTAATGAGTCATTATGATTAATATTAAACCTGAACTGTACCTTTACTACTTATGTCCTGGTACTAGCAAGTTATGAAGGGCAAGTAAGGTTCTTGATAATTTGTGATGATTTTCATATAGTGACTCTTAACACTTTTTTACCTTTTAAGAGACAGCTGTGATATTAGTAGCTTGCAGGTCAACCCAGTATAACTCTAAAAGCATTCTTATCCTGAGCCTTTGTGAGCACAATTTCAAGCTTCCTTAATTCTTTTCCACTCATGGCATAAGAGTGTAGAATTTTCCTGATGTCCTTGATGTGTTGATATCAGCAGTAGTGAAATGGTAGATGCTGAAGCTAAAACAAATAAATCCAGCATTCTATATCAAGATATATCTAGCATTCTGTACCTTACAATCATATTATTAGCAGAATCAATTATTATGTTAGAAGTAGATGGCAAGCTAGATGGGCTGTGGAAGCCTGAAAGAATAAAAAGTATGGAGGAATTCTTTCATCATCAGGAATTGGCATTTTGACATACTTCACAATTCCAGTCTTTCCTTTCACCCAAACTATTCTAGATCCATTCCATCCATGCTTTGTAAAACCCTCCTATGCTCTAGATGATAGCACATTTGCACATTATTTATCCCTTTTCCCTGACGATTTTCATTCATTCCTCTTCATACCATTCTTCCTTTCATGCCCTTCCACATGTTACATTTATCATTCCCATTTTCATTCCATACACCTTGCCCATGGATATGGGTCTCCCCAGGCCCCAGCGCATCCAAACTAAAACTTTTTTAATTTCTCCACAACCTTCCTCCTTTTACTCTCACCAGTAGTCCCATTTACATTCAGCAGAATACTTGCTAAGAAGAAAAATAATTTTGGCACCTGTACTACACCCCAAGCTTTAGGGAAGCAGATTTTTTAATGTTCATCATGTGGGATTTCCAGGATAGAGTACAGAATATATTTATACCCATAATGGCATAATGTTTAAGGTATTGCAGTATTGTAGTATTTAAAACTTAATAGTAAGAAATGAGTGAGATTTAGAAAGAAATTTTGGTAGAATATAATTATGCTACTGTTTCTCTCATCTGAAATGCTGCATAGGTATGAATTTAGAAGAATGTGTTCAGTGAAAGTAAAAAGAACAAGCTTTGGAGTCAGCAGGGAAGGGACAGTGAGAAGAATTATGCAGAGTAGAATCATCACCATGAAAGTGAATATGATTAGTTAGAAGGAAGGAAACCATTTATGTTGTGAAGTTAGAGGATAAATGATGGGACAGAACTCTGATGATCACTGCTATTGACAGGATAAGAGGGAGAAGCTATTCTTTCACGGGCTACTGTGATGGAAATATTAAAGAGGGAACTGTACATCAGAGAACAGAGAGAAGTTGAAAAGTCAAAGGAAGTAATTTAGAAAGTAAACTCTTTTGCCACACCCTTTCTGATACTTGTAAGGTGTCGAGGGCATGACAAAAGGGATTGGCTGTTTTTAGAAGATAAAGTTTGGGTTTTTAGGCAGAAATGATATAGGCAAGCAAGGATCAGTGCTCATTCAGAGGCCTACTCTATTAAGACATGAGTAGTTATACCATCCAGACCATATGCCTTGCCCACTTGTTAAAGAATAAACAATTAGATTTTAAGACTCAGAGGAAAGGGCTGCTGAAATAATGAAAGTATATAGAATAAACTGCACTGTACTCTTTAATCTTATTTTAGAGATGTAAAATAATGAAGTATAATTACTTCATTATTATACTAAAAAAGCTTTTTCAAGGATCTACTTTAAAAAGCACTTTAATATTTAAGTATGTTTAATTTAACTTCATTGAATTTTGAGAGAATTTATTGTACTCTTACTCCACTACATTTTACCAAAACTTTCCATTACATTCCTTGAAAATTCGAGAAGCTCAAATTGAATCAACCAGTCTGATGGCTCTTTATATTAACCCAAGTAATCTGAAAAGGTGTTCTGCACTAGCCTGCAGGTACTTGAAAGGATACTTTACATATGACATTAAATACTTTCAGAATATCAGGTCTTAAATAAGAATATCAGAACTGCAACTGATAGTGGATCTAACTATTCTAAAGCATTTAGGGTATAAGTGCTCAGGGTGACAAAGGCATGGAAGATCAGGTCAAAATATAGGAGCAGACTGATGATATAGATGATGAATCTGCTAAGGATATCACCTTCCAAAGCACTGTAGCCATGGTGTGCACGATGGTTGCCACTGAATATAGAATCCCTAATCATGACCCTTGTACAAGTCGTCTACTAAATCTTGTTGCCATGATGGATGTCATGAAGTCAAAGTTCAGTGATAAGCAGTGTCAGGCAACATAGAATAAACGGCCAGCATTGGTAACAGAAACTGTTGAAGAGGAATATAAGTTACAGTTGCTTTGCCCAAACCAAACCAGTGTGAAGAGGATTTTATGATTTGAGAAGGAGAAAGGAGAAAAGGTCATTGAGAATATGTTCAGCATTTAAAAGGAAAATGTGATTATCAGTACTTCTTGTAATGTTTGTATCTCTTTTTGCTGCACTATTCTTTCCCTGTATACCTGTTTTTATTATACACTGAGTCAAAAATGTTGCTAGCAATGAAGTTGGTTGAAGTCATGCATCTGTTTCTATAGTGTCTAAGGTGTTTCTAGGGCTTTGTTTAATATACTAAGTAGTGGGGCAGTTCCTCTAGTACGCCCTTCCTTCTCCCCTGTATTCAAGAGCAAAAAGCCATTTTTGCCCCAAGAAACTACGTAGGCTCTTTGAGGCCCTTTTTTGATTTAACAGTGCGAATTTTAATTTTTCCATGTTAGCTTTCTGGCATCGGAGTAGTTATTATTTATCTCCACGCACATAAATGGGTCCTTCTAAAAATTTGCTCCAGTTGTGAAAATTCCATAAAAGAATTGTGGGAGTTACTGGATTCTGCCTACTCAAGGTTACCCAACAAGTGAAAAGTCACCTCTGGTGAGGCTGTATCAATGGGAGTACAGTGGTATCAAAGAACTTTTCTCTCCAAAGGAACCTGCATTTTCCTGCTGCTGGAAGTAGTATATCCTTGAGGTGCAGGAACTTTTAGAAAAAGGCCCTGGGTAATATCATCTCTTTCATAGAAATTGGTCATGGGATGATTATAAATAGATAAATAGATATATATATACCTAATAAATGATTACTTCATAACTTATAAGTGCGGCAGTGATTTTCATTACTGCTAATACAGAAATAACTTTTAGATGCTTTTTATTTTTACTCCTTGAGTACCTAATAAAGTAAATATTTTTTTACTTTTACTTATCTACAGTTTAGGAATAGCATTACTACTTTTACTTAGGTACATTTATGTCAGTGTAATAGTACTTTAACTTCATTAACAAAGACCATCACTTTTTACACTTCTTCTAATTGCTATAGTTATGTAATTATAGTAAAGGGTTGATATTTACAAATCCTGTGCTTAATAGAATGCATTATTACACTAATGCTCCAGGATGCTCTTGCAGGTGATGGTAAGCGACAACCTAGCTCTACCTTTCCGTGACGAGTCTTTCGACGCTGCCCTCAGCATTGCTGTCATCCATCATTTTGCCACCACTGAAAGGCGTGTTCGGGCCCTCAGGGAACTGGCCAGGATTCTCAAGATTGGAGGGCGCCTGATGATCAGTGTGTGGGCCATGGAACAGCGCCACAGGAAGGTATGAAGCTAGTCTTAGAGTTTGATGGTCTACATCTTTTATACAAAACATGAAAGAATTAGAGCTTTGTGGATGTTTGCATAGGATTTTGATAGATGTTAGTTATGGTTCTGGCTCATTCACTATTTCTTACCCATCCTGCATCTCCAGGTGCTACCTCTTAATCTGATGTTTTATGGAGCAAGTTTAGTAGAGTTACATGAAAACTAGGCAAGGTCCAGACTCGGTGTATGCTCTCATTTTCTCAAACCTTGCTTTTGATTGCCAAACAAAATTGGAACTCAGTGCTGCAAACCTTACAGTGTGGTATGGGGCCTTATTTTGTTACCCTATAATACAGTAAGAGTTAGTTTCAAAACTCTTGGCTGATCTGACAAGTGAAATACCAACCAATAATGTTCTTTTTGCTCCACCATCTACTGTAGACCTCACAATACCAAACAGTTCATGTCCTCCTACACTGTAGTGAAATCAGAACACTTGAAACATGTATAACTACAATCTGTGGTTCATTTTCAGTGTATATCTCAGACAGTTGAGCTCTGTTGATCACCTAGAGATTTAGGATTCCACTTGGTTCCTTTTGACTGCTGATGGAGCCATGCTCTTCAATTTCTGTTATCTCACTTATAGCCTTCAGGGCACAAAAACTAAAATTAGGTGATGAAACACTGTTCATATTTGACATAAAACCAGTTGGATTTACATCCAGGGTAGCCAGTATTCTGCAAGTACACAGAGCACCTTGAGTAAATTACATTACACTTACCAGAAGCCTTAACCTTCCAGATGTGCATGATTAGTGAGTGAGTAGTAACTTTGGTAGTCAAGAGTTTTAAGTATCAAATATGGTTGGTAATTATGAGTTCTGGGTGGTCTTCAATTCAGTTTCCTACCAGGTACTTATGACAGCTAATGAAAAACCTCCTTTTAACTTCATTTTACAGGAATCTCTTCATAGAAATAAAATTGTAAGACTACAGTGTTGCTTCTCTTAAGAATGTTTTGTTTAGACTTAGTTCATGCCATCAAAAATTGATATATACTGTAAGTTGTACTTTGGTACTTCCATGTAGTCATATGAGAGCCAGTACAGTTTATAATTATAATCCAAGTACCCCTGCTCCAGGTGTACCTGCATCTTCAAAGTTGTGCTATAATATGTTGTTGGGAAAGGATGTATTCTTTTGGAGTGAGTTCTTAAGCTAGATTGTACGCCAGTGATGCAACCTCACTGGCGGCATAAGTACAAGCAGGCAGAGTTTGGTAACATCATCATTATGATATGTATAAGTAATTAGATGAGTAGCTATGCATTTGATAAGAATGATTGAAGACTACTGTCTGAGTTAGAAACTCTTTCACAGCATTTTAGTAGCTGTGATTGATATGATTGAAAGGTGTAGCTGTGATTGATATGATTGAAAGGTTTTCTTTTTCTTTTTCCTGTAACATGCAGCATGAAATGAATTTTTACATACTTTCTCTGCGAAACTGACTTAATTCCAAATTTGGATTACATTGAAATATTTATAATTGTAAGCAATGAACCATAATATTGCTGTGTCATTAGCTTCATTCTTTTATGTTTGTGTTTGTTTTATATAGAAAGTATGACTGAAAAATATTTTAGTAGCAGTAAACTTGTTAAAGCTTATAGACCTACTTAAAACTTAACCCATAAGCTTTTCCTGGGTTTAACACATTGAGATTCATTTACAATGAGTATATCCACTTTTCCATATCGAGCGCACAAGCTAATTGTCTTACAGGATGAGCAGTGAGCAATAATTTGTACCTGTAAATGTTGAGCCATGAACATGACCTTTCTTCCATTTAGCACTATTTAGATTGGAAAAAGTTCTGAAGACAGTGAATGATGAACTATGGTAGTTACCTTCTGGTAAGCATCATTCCCTTATTTAAACACACTTCCTTCGAGAGGTTAGCCTTTAATATGGGCTTTCTTCTGTTCAGTTTCCTGCTTCAAATATTAAGTAATCTATCTTCTTTCAGTTTGAGTCCCAGGATGTGCTGGTACCTTGGCACCGGCCTGAACAGTCCTCCAGTGATGACAAGGCCTCCAGCATTGAGAGGGATCTCAATTCCACCACCACGGATGATGATGACCTCCTCCACTACCATGCGCACAACCATAGTGACAGTGACTCCTGCCCCTCCAATAGGTGAGAGAAATTTATGTGGGAATCATACATTAATCACCCTGTGTATATATAGTAATTTGATCATTTTTATGGTCTACAAGTGTAGTGGATGATGTATTTTATCTTAGAAAATCTGTTGCATTCTTTGTCATCATGTAAATGGTGTTACATTAATGGCTAATATTAGTCTATCAGTCAGTCTTTCTGTCTATCTATATATCTGACACCATTACCCTCCTGGAACTCCCATCAAGGCAGTGGACACAATCAAAGAGTCTCCACTTGTTCCTTTCCTGACATGCCTCCCTTGCATACACAGTTCCATGCATGCTTTCCCCATTTCTCTCATCCAGTACTCTTCCTCGCTGTTTCCTCATGTCACAGATGGTCTTGCTCTCACACCAGCCCCTTTAATTGAACTATCATACTCTCTCCTTGTAACCTTCCACTCTTGTATTCTTTCCACATGCCCAAACCACCTCAAAGTATTGTGTTTCACCCGCACAACTGCTCCACTATTCATTCCCTTTCCATTCCATTCTATACAGAATCTTCATACATCCCCACATTACTTTGTTCATTCCATTTAGTCGTACCACATGCTCCTTTCAAAAATCTGTTTCCACAACCTGGATTCTTGACTGTTACTCATGTCCATGTTTCAAGTGCATAGGTTTGGGAGGACTATGCTGTCCCTTGATCCTTTCATCACTTCCATACTTACACATCTGTGATTCATTATTCTGATAAGGAACCCAATGACTCTTTTAGCCTTTATTGCTTTCTCCCTTATCTCTCCTTCCATATCACCAAATATGGGTAATATCTTTGGTAAAAGGGTCATTCTGTGCTGTAGTTGAGATTTAATTTCGTAAGGGATAATTTTCCAGTTGTTTTTATTTCATATGGTAGACATCTTAACAAAGAAGGCGATACATCATACAGTAGTAGCTGCTGTAAAGTGTTATCTTGTAGTTGTCACATCAGATAATATATTTAGTAGCAAGAAGTTGGAGAGGTTGTGTGTTGTAGTCTGTTTTTCACACTAGTTGATATGTTACACTGTGTGATAGGATATAGTAAGATATGTCTTAATGACTCATTAATAGTGTGTTTTTTTAAATATGAATGGCAAAGTAGTTGCTGTATCCTTATTGAAAAATAATCAAATCTCTACTTTAACAGACTCTCATGTTTACTTATTGGTACATCATATTTTTTATGAAGCAAAGGATCTGCAAAACACAAACCATATCTTTGTAAGGAAATAATGATAAAGCAAAAATTTGGAAACAGAGTTTCACTAGATAAGTGAAATGATTTTATACATAGACAGTGAACTCTCCCACTAGATTACTCTGTAAAAACCATTGGTCAGCAGTTGTGAAAATTCACATCTTTATATCTACACTTGACTTTTTACTTTTCTTCCCTCAAAATGATCACTGTATTTTATTGCTTTGTATGTATGTTTGGAACTTTTTTACACATTTATTAAACAGATAACCAAAAACTTATTGGACTGCAATGAGGTAATCTGCTGAAGATTTTTCTTTTATCATAATTTAAGTAATGGTAATTTGCAGAATGTAAATAATCATCAAATCTTGTCTTGACTGCTTCTGTTGTAGCTCACTGAATGGCAGTTTTATCAAAAGATGACTTACCAGGAATGTAAACTGAGGATAATCTACCCTTGGTAGCTATACAAACATCACATTCAGTCTTTGATTCTTTTTCTTTTTCTTCTATTTATATAGTATTGGGAAGGAGTGATACATTCATGGGGACCTATTTGTTAAACTTCCTTTACTCTCATGCTGCTTTTTAACTTCTGTTTACCGTCAGTAACTCAGTATTCATAGTTTCTGTGGCAATATGTGTGCAAAAGGATGTACATGTCTGTGTACTCATCTGCAGAATTGAGATTTAGAATGTTTTTTATTGGAAAAGCAACTAATCAGTACTGACTGTGGTATGTGGGAAAAAAGGATATTGTGTGGAAATTTATATGGGTAGAAACATTTGTTGGTTTGTGGTAAAATTTTCTGAGCCTCTAACCATCTTGAAAATTTTCCCAGACTTTAAAGTTTTAATGTGTAGCAATACAGTATATGATATATGCATTTCATAAACACTGGATGCATGTTAATGAGGTCATAGTTTGTTTGTTCTTAACACCCTTGCTAAAGTGGGAAAGGCAGTTATGTATAAAAGAACTTGGACATGATATATTGAGATATAAATGATGAAATACTGATGATTCCTTGCCATTTTTTGTTTAATATGCAAAATCCCATTTGTATTTAGGGAAAGATGTGAAGTATTGTCTCTTCTGGGCTGTGATCAACCTGGTACACATACTGTCAATAAAGTGCAGGTATGGATTTTCTTACATGATAATGGGTTTGGTAAGGTAGTGGTGGAGGAAGTATTTTTGAAGGTGGTGATGGTGTTATAACATTGTTAATGACAGAGACTGATGTGGTATAATGGTAGAGATTGTGGAGGTAGGATTAATTAGAGTACCTACCTAAGAATACATATGATGAGGTTTTGCCATTAGGTAGGGCTAGTGCATAGTGCATATCTTGCTTGATTAACATGGCTCTTTGTCTCTGCTTCCATGCTCATTGTGTAGTTATCAGTCCTGGGCTCATCTTGAACTGTTTGTAACTACTCATCAGGGCTGCTTTTGAATGTTCTGTGCTTATTCTCTACAGATTTCTTATTACATTTGGTGGTACATTGAATAAACTTTGTCTGTCTGGCTGGGCTCTTGCATATTTTGTTTGATATATTCTTGGTATGTTCCAAGATATTATTGCTTACTTAATAACTCTGTTTCTTCCATGTCTGGTGGTGGTCATCTTGTTTAAGGTGGTTTAGGTGATGCATGCAGACAATATATGTTAGGAGAAATTCTGTGAGCTAGAGTATTCAGATCAAACATAATGATAATAATTTTAAGCATTATCATGACAGGAAGAGTTCATGATAATGATTGTTTTGATATTAGGCAGAGACCTCAGGAGGTTTTTCCAATTTTGCTATAATATGATTGTGTCATTTCTTATGATGATTATACTTCGGATCATCCTCTTTATAGTAAGAGTACTGCATCTCACCTTCCTGCCTAAGGATCCCCTTTGGGGCACCTGCAGCACTTAGGAATTCAACCATGTCCACAAGGCAGGACCACAAATGAAAAAGTTAGGTGATGTTTTGAGTCTGTCTTTGTGGAGTGAGCGCAGGACAAGTGAAGAGTAAGTGTTTAGTGATTTCAGTGTGAAAATTGTATCTTAGTCATTAGGGTGCTTGTGATATGTCATTGTAATGCTAGAGAGATGGGGGGTGTTCAGAACACAGATCAGAAACATAACTACAGTTTCTGAAGGGTGCATTTCTGGTGGAATGGATTTTAACCTTTAAACTGTGGCCAACATCGTTTGATATTATTATAATTATTACTGTTATTATCATCATTTTCATTATTATTTTCATAAACATAAACAGCCTCAAAAGGACTCAGGGGTATGTTGCTGTTTAACTTCCTTTGTATTTTTTTTTCATACTGGTTTGAAGTTTCCAGCATTAACAAGGTAGCACCAGGAACACATGAAGAAAAGACCTTATCTGCTCACATCCATTTTCTAGCTGTCATATCTAATGCAGTGAAACCACAGCCTTCCTCAGACCTGTCCAAGGTTTCTCCTGGCTGCTTCATACGGCCTGGATCAGTCCTGTGTACGCCTTTCACCCTCCTGCATGTTCAGGCCCCAAGTACTCAAAATCTTTTTCACTCCATCCTTCCATCTCCAATTTGGTCTCCCCCTTCTCTTTGTCCCTTTCACTTCTGATATATAGAGTGTAAGGAAGTAAATTCCAGATTGATGTGGGTAAAGCTGAAAGTGGATGGCGAGAGATGGGTGATCATTAGTGCTTATGCACCTGGTCATGAGAAGAAAGATCTTGAGAGGCAAGTGTTTTGGGAGCA
>JAYMFT010072038.1:0-14552 GCA_038088735.1 Panulirus argus
AGGCTCCGGTCAAGGACAAATGTGCACATCAAGGTAGGGAAGTATTTGAAATATAGAGAGGACTTTGGAAGGGAAAAAAGAAGAAGCAAAGTAAAGTTTTTACGAATTCTGGTGGAAGTGAAAAACCTGTCATTTAAAATGAGCCAGGTCATAGATATTGGGAAAGACATGAGAAGGTAGAGAGTTCCAAAGCTTCGACGTGTAGTGAAAGAAACAGTAGTCAAAACTGCCCGTCCTTGGGTTGCCAACTGCCATACATTAACCATGTGACGTAGCAGCTTGCCGAGTATCGCGCTGTCTAGCTAGCACTGGGGGCTCACAAGCAGCCAGCTCTCGGGAGCAAAAACTAAAGTAATGCCTATAGAAGAGGGAAAGTGAACCAGCATTGCGGCTTACGGCAAGCGGGTCAAATATATATATATATATATATATATATATAACGAAGCAAATTTGATCACTCCTGTGTTGTACCCAGCTAAGCTGAAATTGATAAGCTGGAGAAAGTTCAGAAATACCATAAGCACAACTGAGGGAATGAAACACTTTAATTGTCATGAAAGAGAAAATTTTGATTTAAACTATAAAGTCTAGAAAGGAAAGGAAAACATATAATGCCTTATGTAAGACAATGGATGTAACGGAATTAAATCCTCGAGAAGATATGTATTTGTTATATATGTACACGTTTTCTTAGGAATATGTCAGACAGACGCCATAATGATGATGAGCATAGCAAGACATACGGAAATGATTCAACTTCTTTACACAACGACGTTGGAAATACGAAGAGGAGTGGAAACGGCAGAATCTTCTGAAGACGACCCGACGGTCGACTGAGAGTTGTCGTGGATGACCCTAGGGGGTACAAGCTTAATGCAGTGAGTGGTTTGCAGAACACAACAGGATTGTGAAACGAGTAGGGGACACGGGGAACGGCACGCGCTAGCCCTGCCTTAGGCAAAGTCGCGTCGTTGGTACGAAGGTAAGGCTCTCTCTCACTCTCTCTCTCTCTCTCTCTCTCTCTCTCTCTCTCTCTCTCACACACACATCTGATTTCCCTATAAGACTTTTCTCTAGGCATATTAGTCCTGCAAGGTATTCTTTCCCTACCCGTTTTCCGTCCGGCGTGTTTCCAGAGGGAGTGGAGGGTGGGGAGAGAGCTTCCACTTTGCTATACTTTTATTCTACTGCTTTTAAAGGGACTGCATTTCTTTTTTTTTCTAAGTAGTGTTAAGGCCCAACTACCTCGCTTGGAACCTAAGTCTGTGTATATATGTAGCATGTTATGTTTCTCTTTCGCTAAGCGGCGAGTGCTACGCGCTATCCCTAGCCCTGCTGCCATCATGGCAATATCTAGTCGTAGGTTCTCCTAGGTAGGTGGGTAGGTGGGGAGTCTTACTCTCTGGCAAAATCTCTTCAACTCTCTCAGCTCTCCATCTCCCCTGACCCACTCTCCCCTCATCCCCTCTCCCCCTCACCCTCTCTCCTCAGACCCACTATCCCCTCACCCCCTCTCCCCTTCTCCCTCCACCCTCACCTCCTCTCCCTCATGGACAAGATGAATTACGTAATCAACCTCTCGACGCTTGGTAATTAGTGGTATGGAAGGTATTGGGTTTTCCTGCCACCAGTGAGACCACTCATTTGGCGGGTGCGTGGGTTTGGCAGGTAGGGTGCCCGGAGGTCTGTCTCGGCCTAGGGTAGGGTGCGGTGAAAATGTGGGTGTGTCTGGGTGGGCGCGTGTGTCGACGGGCCAAGGGAGTAGGGTGCGTTGATATGTGTAAGCGGATTTGGCGGATAGGGTGCGTTAAGGTGTGGATACGTCTCGGTTGGAGGGGTGGTAACGTCGTGCTTAAGGGTCGTACCGTCGTGCACATGGGTCGTACCGTCGTGCACAAGGGTCGTACCGTCGTGCACGTGGGTCGTATCGTGCTTAAGGAATCACGACAAGCAACATTAATAACACATAATGTCTGGCGTTACTGAAGCCTCAGTAATTACTGTCTTGAACAACATTGATTTACTGTTACGTTGGGTGACATCCCTCGCTAATTGTCACATTGGCATAGATTGTCATGTTGAGTGGCATGCCACACTGTTGACACAGAAATCGTATGCATAGTTAATACTTCACTTGAACTTTCACAGTCTCACCTAAGCCTCTACAGCTTCAACTGAACCCTCGTAGCCGTACTTGAACCTTTATAGTCTTACCTGAACCTCTTCAGCATCACTTGCAATCTCCACAGCATCACCTGAAACATCATAGCCCCACCTTAACCTTCAAAGCCTCACCTGAACCTCCACTGCCTCTCTTGAACCTCCACTGATTCACCTGAACCTTTACAGTATCACTTAAACCTTCACAGCATCACCTAAACCTCAACAGGATTACCTAAGTCTTCACAGGCTGTCGTAAACTTCCTGCACAGCTGTACCTGAACATTTGTAGCCTCACCTGAACTTTCACACCATCACCTGAAACTTCACAGCTTCACCTGAACTTTCACAGCCTCCCCTGGGCCTTCACAGCATCACTTGAGCCTCCACAGCCTCCCTTGAATTTTCACAGCATCACCTGAAACTTCACAGCCTCCCCTAAATCTTCACAGATTCACCTGAACTTTCACAGCATCACCTGAACCTTCAGAACCTCATCCGAAGTATTACTACTTAGTCTGAAATGTTTCAGTTTTTCTAGTAAGGTTAATCAGTGTAATGGAATTAATAACATTGAAAGTAATATCGTTGTTGGTAATCGCCATAATGATAAACCTCCAACGGCGAATATGATTAATATTACAAGTATGGTACACTCTAAGGTTGCAAGATAATGCTAATGATAGCAATACGAACTGTAATATCTATATTGATTATTTTGTCAATGATTATGTTCATAATAATAATAATAATGATAATAATGATAATAATAGTAATGATAATAATAGGGATATTAATAATAATAATAATAATAATGATAATAATAATGATAATGATAATAATAATGATAATAATGATAATAAAGATAATAATAATAATGATATCAATCATAATAATAATAATTATTATTATTATTATTATCATTACTATTATTATTAGTATTATTATTATAACAGAGCAATGTATGATTACAACATCTCGCGTGTTGACAGTCAGATGTTTTCAGTTCTTGGCGAACGGATGTTTACTCTCGTGGCTGAAAATTTGACCCTTGTCATGCAGGCGGTGAGGAAGGTCAAATTGAATTGCCGTTGATGAGAGCGAAAGGAAAAATTAATCATGGTACCATGATCTCGCCAGAAGTTTGGAGGAAAACTTCCATCGTATATTTTTTTTTCGTTTGTTATGTCCTGCTGGAGTGTAAATTTGATGTGAATATACTGAGCACGAGCCATGTTAGAGTTTCCCTCCACGTAACAGGGTCACTGTAGATCCGACTCCATACACCGGGGTCAATGCAGATTTGAATTCACTCGAGGGATCATTGTAGGGTTGAATCCACTTACTACCGCGGGCCGCTGGTGGATCCGATTCCACCAGCCTAGTGAAACATGACGTAATCATCAACATAGCCATTACCTTCGGGCTGGGGGTCCTGCCTCCGGAGAAGTCTTCTTTCATTGCTTGCAGGCTTCGGCAGTCAGGAGGGTCGTCAGGCTCTGTGTTTCCGTGGGGCCTGTCTCCCCCAGCCTTCCAGTACGTCACTTACGGTGTTCCAAGGGCACAGAAACTGGACCCGTTTGACTCCTCATCGCTGGCACTAATGGTGAAGTCGTTGATTTATTCACACTGAACACAGCAAGAGTATCTATTTGGCTGCACTTACTCACTGGAAGTACCTCCACTACTCTACCTAATACATGTACCCTTGGTGACAGTGATGACAGCAGCGCTCCTAGTGCTTTCCCCTCCACTATACCCTTAGAATCCTCCTGAGCTGGACCACCACCAAACCACGTCACTATCACCCAACCAAGGAGGTAATCATGCACATCAGCCTCGCTTCCAGACCTGCCACACCCTTTTTTTTTTTTTATCTCACTGAGGCCTTCCAGGTTGTTCAGTCCGCCTGGCTTCCTTGTGTTACTCTGGACGATGAACTGAGCTGGAAGAAGTAGGCCAACACCATTAAGTCCTCCAGCAATACCGCCTGCATTCTTCGTGGACTGAAGACACGTGGAATCCCTACACCTGACCTCAAGAATATCTGCACAACTTTCTCTCTCCCCAAACTCGCCTAAACCATATACCTCTCTCGATCCAGCACACAACAGGTGTGCTTGGGAAGTGTACAGAAGAGGACTTGCAAGATCATCCTCGGGTCATTTTACACCACCTGTCAAAGTGGTGCTAAACACACTGGCCTTTCCATCGTCCTTCCAGCCGTCACCTGGACCTCATACGAGAAGTCTGGAAAAACATTACACCACCCTCGCCACCGACACCTCCAGCCACCAGAGATCCCTCGTCCTGGAGTAGCGGTATAGCGCATGTACACCATCCAAACTCATACGCAACTCTACAAGAGAAGCGCCATCCCAGTCATCGTGAATATGATCAATGATTAGTGGACTACAAACCCCAACCCAGTGTTTGTGTACAAACTGTCTCTTTACTTTCCCCCCCTCCCCCACGCCACCCCACTTCTACCCTCTTTAGAGCCTATCTGCTTTTGTGTGTATTTTCTGTAAACATTTCCAGTCTTTAGCTGCACTTAATTCTGTAAGCCGTTTATTATTGTTGTTGTTATTATCATTATTGTGTATCATTATTGTTATTATGATTATCATTAATATCATCATTATTATTATCATCATTATCATCACCATTATTACTGATTCAAATCCACTTACGACTGTTTATTGCTGTTTGAGTCTACATTATAGGAAGGAGAATTTTGTGAAATCCTGACGGTTTATTACAAGTGCATAGCAGTCAGTACTTAACAGGGAAGGAATGAATGATAACATTAAAACACTGTTACAGTGACATCAAGGTTATGACATTTTTTAACATGGCTAGAGAGACACCTTTGGTTGAGGGTCGTGCTCAACTTGAGACACTGAATTCAGTGAATGAATATTAGGATAGGCCTTGAACACGACGGTACGAACCTTGAGAACGAAGGTACAATCCTCGAGCACGACGGTGCGATCTTTGATTACGACGGTACGATCCTTAAGCAAGACGTTACTGCCCTTGGGTATGATGGCGTGGCCTTTGACCTGACCCTTTAAGGATCAGGTTAGAGGCCAGCCCACCATGCCGTAGGACTGCTGTAGCTGTGATTTCGACCATATTACCCTCAGGTCGGTAAAGGACTCGAAGATTCGAAGAGAACCAGACGTGTATAACTGATGATAGATTTACGTACTGAACGAGACCTGATTACCTAATCAAAAAAAAGAAAATACTCAATAACCTGAACAGACACCCTAAAAAAGACAACAAAAAAGGCCAGTCATAACTATATGATAAACAGTTTTCCCCCCTACCCAACATTTTCTTACAACTATTCATCACGCTCAGAATTTAATTGGATGGCCCCTTTTTTTTTCCCCAAGTGTAGCGCGGCGTGTAGTGTGGTGTAGGATGGGCCTCATTCACCACTGATGAGAGCAATTAGTGGAGGGTGGGTATGTGTGTGTGTGGGTGAGACACTACCGTTGGCAGACGTCACGCCCAGCCAGCCAGACTGGTGGGGTCACCTCCGTAGGTCCATCTCTCTGCTTGGCTGCAGTGAGGAAGGTGTTGACATATAGAATAGAGTAACGATTTTATTTTTATCATTTTGAGGAGCTGAATGGTATTTACTTGAAGGTTTTAGCATCTTACGGTGTTTTTCTTTTCCGAGGAGAAGAACTGACTGGGTTAGAGCAAATAGTATCTCAGACGTATTCATATTGTAGGCGAGGAAACAAAGCGATTGGTGTGGGTCAAGGGATTCAAATCAAATATCGAGAAGCGTCAAGTTCAGTACGTTGAAATTTTACATTACCGTTTTTTCTAAAGGTTAATTAACAGAGGGACAATGTTAGTGACTGAATTTTAGTGAGAAAAGGTCCATTGAAAAGATACGGAGGAGCTTTGTCGGCGAATGAGAAAAGAAATTATTTATTACCAATAGGCAACTATGCCAGCCGACTTGTATTGCCAGACAGCTTCCAAATTTTTCTAATTTTTTTTTTTTATTTTCTTGGTTCACAACCCTGATTTTGATCACCTGGAAGCTAATATAACATAAGGTAATAGTGAAGTAGCTGGATGAGGATGTTCATCATCACCTTTAGACTGAAACTAGAATCTGAGAGCTAATTACATAACAACCCAGAGTCAAGCCAGGAAAGATCGGTTGATTTTGAATCAGAATTGAAGGCAGGAAAGGAAGACCACTTTTGCGCTACCGCTCACAGGATGAGTATGGAGTGCACAATGAATTTGCCGGGGTCTCCGGCACAAATCAAAACCATGACCACTTAGTTGCGGCTAGACTTGTTCGTATAAGTGAGGGAGATTACGTCGGTCTTACAATAAAGAAAAAAAATAACTGAGTATAGAAAAGGATGAATCATCTGAGACCACAAAGCTGGGGAAATTATTTGAAGTTGTGCAGAAGCAGGATAAGTAGTTACCTCAGTTGGAGGGGGGAATAAAGAAACCGAGAAAGCAAATCAAAGATCATGAAAAGTTTTATTAATATGGAGGAAGTAATTAGGAAGCCGGAAAATTTAAGCAAAGGGCAAGATAAGCATAATCAGATCAGCTGAGGGGATTGAGAGAGAAGGTAACCAGAATAAAGAATGTGTAGTGAATAAATAAGGTCAGAGGGGTCCTCCCAGGATGTACTTAGGAGAGATCAACTGAAGGAAATGCCCTTAAGACAGAAACCAGGGGCTGTTGATGATAGAGTGCCCGGAGCAGGAGCAAAGTGTAGGAGTGTTGAAGGGAAACAGAGCCTTATGCTTGATACATTGGAACAGAGACAAGGGGGGGGGATGATGCAAAGGTACACAGGCTGTATCAAGTGAAGCTTCAGAGAGAAAAAATATAGACTGTTGGAGACAGAACAGTCTGGAGCATTTAGGATCAATGTGCAGTGGCAAAAATCTTGATTGTAGACACTACCAGAGACATGGCTGAAATATCAACACTGCAGACATATGCGGTAAAAATGTGTGCTTGATAAGCCATAGCAAACGTCGTCCCTATCTTTAAGGAAGGAGGTCGGGAGGATGCGTTGAACTTCAGACTGGTGTCCTTGACAAGTGTCGTCTGCGGATTATTTGGGAAAGATATTAAAAAAAAAAAAAAGGATGACCACTTGCCACGGAGAAACTACTACACGGGGAGACAACACAGCTTCAGAGAAAGGTTGTTGCGTGTTACGAACCACGTAGATTATCGGTAGAGGGTGATGTACAGACAGGGTAGGACCGGAATGACAAGTTCAAAAGTATTTTCCCAGTGTAAGACACAATAGCCCGAACACCTAGCGACGTGAGATGGGGAGGAGGTCCTCGAAAACACTGAATTTGACAGAAGGGACATAACCGGGTTACTCAGAGAGACTTGACCCATACGGAATCCATCCATGACCCTGAGTCTTTCTCCATACGTGTTGTACGCGTGTGTAAAGGCAGTGGACAGGCCGCTTGAAATATCGTTCAGCATGTCGGTGGAGGAAGGTGTATGGCCAGAGGAGCAGAACAAGGCCAATGTCACTCCTGTCATTAAGAAAGAGCGGAAAAACACACTTAGAAAATAAGCAGATGGCTACTTGCTAAGGAGAAACTACCTAAATGAGAGGCTGCAGGGATTCAGAGAAAGGAGGTCATGAGTGCAGAATCTTTTCGACTTCTGCGAGAGAATGAAAATGTAGGGATAGAACAATAAGAGGCCATGGCATGAAATTAACCATGAAACATGTTAGAAGAAATGTAAAGAAGTATTTGTATTTTATAAGTGTAGTTGATAAATGGAATAAACAGAATGGTGAAACTGTGAATGTGGCCAGCATACAGATTATAGAAACTGTATGATAGAGGAAAATGTCCAAGAGATGGGACCCCACACAGGACAAGCAGATGACACGTAGGACTGTGGTCAGGTTGAGCAGAGTTGGTCAGGAGACAGGCTGCAGTAGGAGAGGTTGACGAGAGGGGATGGAGAGAGGTCTGTGCCCGCTGGCGGGGTACTGTAGTTACCATGGCGACGGGTGGCACGCTCTCGCTGGCACCAAGGAAGGGCTCTGCAACCATGGCGGGAGAAGAGGGACAAAGCCTGGAGTCAAGACGAGATTATTGCTGCTGCTGGCCGCCGCTTTTTTGCGGTACTCCCTCTTGCCTCGCCTCGAGTTTTTGAGTTGTCTGGGTTTTTCTGTTCCGCCTGGAAGACCATCTTTCTGCTGCTCCACTCCCGCGCAGGCCCACGCCTACCAGCGTGCGGTGTGGTCTCCTTTATAGGTACAAGATCCCTGGACCTGAGTCACACCCTTTGGGCTTCCTGCAGGGGAACACACCGACCAGCGTGGTTCATGGTTCCCCCTTTACGTTACAAGATCCCAGGACCAGCACCAATTACCTTACACTCCAACTTCCTCGGCTTTAATCTTCTCGTCTTTAGATACGCTACCACTCTAGCCCATACCACCACCACCACCACTACTGTCAACCTTAATCCTCCGACCTCTTTGCCGTCGTCTTGGTGGCCGGTTATCCATCCCCATACTTGTGGGCGGGACGGTACACTAGTCAGAAGAATTTCATCTTTTTCCTCTCTTGTGACCGAAGTTCATAAGATGATTAGTAACTCTAGTTACATCCCCGACTTTTGTATCAGTATTTTTTTTTTTTTTTTTTGTCCTTCCTCGCTTCGTAGCATAACCGACGCAGCTGGCGAGCGAGGACCGGACACTATGCTGTGAATATACGTCGGAACAACTGGAAGTGGTAAACCCTACAAGGAGAGAATTACGAGTTTCCAGAGAACGAGACTGAGACAGAGACAGAAAAATAAAGACCTAGAGCGAGTCACACGCACGGAAGGCTGCTAAGTTGTCCAGGAGTCTCAGTGTGTCTGGAAAAAAAAAAAACTCACCGACGGTCTAAAAGTTTGACCGTGTTCTGGATCTGGAACTCCGACGAAGACGACCATTCCAGGCCCCCCACAGCTCTCGGGCTTCAAGCGCTTGACGTCTTCCCTGGGTCAAGAGAGCTCTCGGGGGGTACTTCCCATGCATTCCAGACTTTAGTTCCGTGTACACCGGGCCGTAAGTTCGGTGCAGGATGTGTCCCAGTGTGGAGACTTTGCCCATCAGCCAGACTGCTGTTAAGTGGATTCCCCTCTCGCTCCAGACGAGAAGTAGCAGTTGACTCCGGCTCAGAGACGGTGGTGCTCCACCTTGAAGGAAGTTTAAAAGATTCAGACGGTTCCGATGTGTGTGTGTGTCTCTGAGGTGTGAAGCTTTACTCCTTGTGGGCGATGAGACTACCAGAGATGCTAACTAGACTGAGGAAGCAATGTTTAAGTAGTATTCTTCAGCCTGTCTGTCACCTTCACCGCCCTCCCTCACCCTGGCATGACCTTCACCGCCTCGTTTACCAAGGAATCCATCACCTTCACCGACTTCCATAGAAGTTGTTAAAGTCTGTGTGATTTCCGCGATTGTGTTTCCCTGTGGGTCTGGTCTTATCACTGTTCTTTTTACTTTCTCTTTACCACGTAATCAAACTGAAGCATTACATGATTGCTTTTCCGGTTGGCGTATCGTATATGATAATCTGATTTCCCCTGCAATTTTTCATTCTCTAGCTGTCATGTGTAATACACCAAAACCACAGCTCCATATCCACGTCCAGGCCCCCACAGACCTTTCCATGGTTTACCTTGGACGCTGCACATGCCTGGTTCATTCTATTGACATCGTGTCGACCCCTGTATACCACATCGTTCTAGTTCGCTGTATCCCGTGCACGCCTTTCACCCTCCTGCATGTTCAGTCCCCGACCACTCAAATTTTTTTTTCATTCCATCCTTTAATCTCCAATTTGGTCCACCCTTTCTCCTTGTTTCCTCCATTTTTGACACATATATCTTCTTAACATTTCAGCACACCCTCTTCTGCTCTCTCAACCACACTCTTTTTATTACAACATCTCTCTCTTAATCCTTTTATCACGTACTCACACCTCATACTGTCCTCAAACATTTTCATTTCCTACGCTTTCACCCTCGTCCCCACATCTTCATCTATAGCCCATGCCTCGCAACCATATATCATTGTTGAAATTACTATTCCTTCAAATATACCTAATTTTGCCCTTCCGGACAACGACCTCTCTTTCTACATGTTCTTCAGTGCTCCCAGAACCTTCGCCCCCTCGCCCACCCTGTAACTCACTTCAACTTCCATGATTCCAGTCGCCGCCATGTCCACTCCCAGATGTCAAAAGCACTCCACTTCCTCCAGTTTCTCTCCATTCAAACTCACAATCCCAGCTAACCTGTCCCTCAACCCTGAACCAGATAACCTTGCTCTTATTCGCTTTTACTCTCAACTTCCACCTTTCACACACTCTTCCAAACTCGTTCACTCGTCAACCTTCGTGTTACTGATAATCTCTAAAATCTCCTTTTTTGCCATCGTGCATTGATGGTATATGCTCTGTAGACTCTAATCTTTGCATCTACTGGGCCATAGATATTGCTGACTGTTCTGTCTATAGCAGTTGACATAACTCTCTTTACAGCGTCATCTGATTCCCTCTGTTCTGCTGTTTCAGCTGCTTATGATCCCCCTTCCTGGTCCTTGTGCTTTGTGTTGTTTGCATTTTGTTTTGCTGAATGGTCTTAAGAGTAAAGACCTTTCAGACCCCTTTTTGCTTTTCATCCATCAAACCCTCTTTCCTTTGGTTACGTCTCTGGTAAATGCCCTCAACTGAACTGAATCTGTGTTCATGCTCAGTGCTGACTCATGGTCAGCAACGCTAACCACTATATGGTGTGTGTGTGTGTGTGTGTGTGTGTGTGTGTGTGTGCGTGCGATTTCATTTAAAGTATATACACTCTGCTACTGAAATTGCCAGAGAGAGTTTGATATTCTATATTTTTTCCGAATATTTCCTCAACTCAACTCATCTGAGTAATTTATATTTATTTTTCACCGAGTTCCTGATGTTCAATTGTGAAACATTACAAATAAATTCTTTAAGATGTTCAGCGTGGAGAGAAAAAAGGAATACGGTGACATACAATCAAGATAATTTGCACACCTTTGTTACGTAGTACACTGTAGTAGACTCTACAGTGTACTACAGGACTTTACACCGTACAGTATACGGTACTGGTCTTGCTCTGAGGTTAGGCGTGGGACGACCGGGTCTCTGGGAAAGAATTTCATGCGATTTAATAGGTGACCTTGACGCCTTGTACTGGTGACGTGTGGTGCTGGGGCCTTGGGTGAGGTTAGCCAGCGTTTCCCATCACACACACACACACACACACTAGACATAGTTAGTGAGGCTGCGCAGTCTCACATGGTCACTGTCTCTATCTCTCTCTCGTAGCAAGTATTTAGGTAAGTGCTCCCTCTTTACCTTTCTCCCACCCTTTTTCACTTCCTACCTTCTCCCTCTCCTCCCTGCCTTACCTCTATTCCCCTTAACCTTCCCCACTTCATCTCTACCCTCTTCTCCTCACTTGCTGCATTCCCCCTCCCCCCTCCGTCCTCCTTGCCCACTCCTCTCTCCACTGATAACATGCAAAAAAAGAATTATTTACATAAGTAGAGATCGAACGACCAGAAATAACGATATGAAATAAAACGGTATTTTATTTCTTTTTCATCTTTAGCATTCTGGAACTTTGGAATGAATTACCACCAGATGTCGTTAGTATGATGCCTATCGAGGCTACACAACACTTTAGATAGTGATATATCTTGGTAGCAAATACGATTGTTTCTTTCAATGCGGAAAAGCGGACACTTGAACCAACTGCTTCAAAAATAACCTCTTATTCTATTCCAGATTTTAGCTCCCTTCCCGGAGACCCCAGTCGCAGAGTAAGGAAGTTTTCCCGTTCACACTTTCCTCTAGAATGATCACGGTGGTTTACCTTCGCCATAGTATTAGGTGTTCCTTTTCAACTTCATTTTTTTTCTTGGTTGTTGTGCCTGGGGTGGGAAGGGTGTCTTGTGCATTACTATTTTGTATTTTTTCCTCCCCATATACACCCCCTCCCTTCCTCCCTCACTCCTCCCTCCCAGCACCCTTCCCTCCGTCCCTCCCTGCCTCCGCTCCCCTCCGTCTCCCTCCAGCGTCGCTCCACCCTGGCCCCGCCCTCAGCATTGACAGCACGTACCTCCCAGATTCGTTGACTGTCGGAACCGCTGGTCCGCTAATGAAGACGCAGTCCCCATCAGGCAGGATTGAGCGGCAGACTCTTTCTTCTTTAGGTTGTCATTGCTCCTACGTCTGCCCCTTCCTCATGACCTCCTCCAACGCACCGTCTTCCCCCTCCTCATGACCTCCTCCAACACACGCACTGTCTTTCTCCTCTCCTCTGTGTCGCTCCCGCCGTTTCTCCTCCTCTGCTCCCTAACACTGCATCATTCCTCGAGTTCCAACGTTTTCCTGTTACTTCTCCTCTCTTCGCTTTTTCTGATCCTCATATCCCTCTTGCCCTTATGATGTTTTGAGACATTCCATATTTTAAAGTTACAGAATTAGTTGGTTACATGTTTGCTTCATTCTTTATATGACCAGTGAAGAGAGACGGCTATACGCCCCGAGCCATAACGTGGCTTAAACTGAAATCTAGGTTCCAGCGACCTGGGGAATACTCTCCCATCCTAATGAAGAATTGCATAGGGAAGTTTTGCTCTGTATGCGGCCTTTTTTTGCTTTATCTGCAGTTAAAAACAACTTAGGATACAATCTTCGTACTTCCATAGGAAGAGAATGCTACGCTAAAGAGAATGTAGTATATGATGTGAATAAAGTGTGTTCATATTTAACCTTCCGGTGGTTATCATTTACTGGATCATGAAATTATGCTCATGATCATAATTCAACCTGTACCAAAATACCCAGTACCGATATGACAAGAAAAGTATCAAAAAATTTTACTGAAAAATTGCCGTAATTCACCAACCCAGTATATATGAAAATATGCTTGCATTGCCTGTTTACAGAGCTATCTGTCAATACCTATTGAAGATACACGCTGTAAATACTCGATGAGACAGTGTTTGACTACATTGCTTGAAAGATTCTACGACTGCGTTAAGATTAAACTTGCAGTGATTGTCCTTTTCATTTTACTTCGTCGTTCGTTGTAACAGTCTTACTCGATATAATTCCTCGTACTCTGATATCACTGTCCTCGTGCTCTGATAGCATTGTCCTCGTGCTCTGATATTACTGTCCTCGTGCTCTGATATTATTATCCTTGTGCTATGATATTACTGTCCTCGTGCTCTGATAGCACTGTCCTCATGCTCTGATAGCACTGTCCTCGTGCTCTGATATTACTGTCCTCGTACTCTTGTAGCACTGTCCTCGTGCTCTGATGGCACTGTCCTCGTGCTCTGATAGCACTGTCCTCGTACTCTGATATCACTCTCCTCGTAGTCTGATATCCTTATCAGTCACTCTAAGACTCTGAGCCCGATTATCGTGTGGCTCTCGTAGCTTGGCAGACACTTGGAGATGGCATCCATCGTCCTGCTCGTTGTAGGGAGACCGATATCAACCTTCAACCTCACCTTCATCACAACCTCGGACTCTAAATCAGATGCACACGAGGCTTTGTTTTACAGTTGCATGTGAAGAATTGATCAGCGGAAAAATCATAACTCTTACTTGTATCTTAACTTAGTGTGCCTCTCATGCAAATGTCTAACCTGAAACTTTGTTTCGAAACTTGGTGAAATACTCAATTTTCATCTGAATGTTTGAACTACGTAGGATCGAAAATTATATTCTGATTTCAATGACACTTATACAAAGGTTTGTCCTTGAACTTAACCTGTCGCGTCACTTGATGAATATTCCACCTTTAACCATGGAATTTAAAAACAAGATTTTTGTTTTTCATGCTGTCCAAACAATATTTCTACCCATTCGTGGTTCACTTTTAATAACTGTGTTGCTCTGCGGACGACACAAGCGTTCTATGGAACACAATTTCTAGCCACAGTTACTAAAATGGCACAGATATGTACAGTTCTGATTATATGGATATCAAGCACTCATTTTAGTCGGATTTGCAGCCACAATGAACTAAAAGGAACATCTCTGGCGAAGCAGGTCGTTCGCCATCCAGTGTATGTTGAGTTTATCGTCCTTAAGCTACCAGCCTTTGCTTGATGGTAGCGGGACAGAAATGTGCTGCCAGCGAGTGTTCCTCCCGTTATTCTTGCCTCATATTTGGCTCTTAAATTTGCAGGTATTTTAAGCAAAAAGTGTATTCAACTGTATTCTATATATATATATATATATATATATATATATATATATATATATATATATATATATATATATATATATTTT
>JAYMFT010072049.1:0-14551 GCA_038088735.1 Panulirus argus
CTCTCTCTCTCTCTCTCTCTCTCTCTCTCTCTCTCTCTCTCTCTCTCTCTCTCTCTCTCTCTCTCTCTCTCTCAAAGCCCCATCCTCCTACAGGTTACACGTGCAGTACTGAGTTCCGCTCATGTCATTCAGGTGAGTGTTCTACTTGAGCATTAACGACATTGCACCAACTGCAGGATTTAGTTGCTGATTTGAGAAATACAATGTATTAAAGACTTCTCTCAAGGAATACTACTCAGGGATTATCAGTATATCCTAGCAAGGTGAAGGAATCCTCTCTGACCAAGGATGTTGTCGAGGTAAGTGACAGAATTAGATGTAACGAACGTGACTTGAAGATAACTAAGCGATGCGGGACCCACATGATTTGGTAATCAGACACAGGGTGAAGGGCAACTTTCCCCAAGCCAGTGACGGTGTCAGAATCTCCATTCCTGTTTAGATATTAGGATGTAAGACTGAAGACCAAGCTGGTGTAGCTACTGAAGATTTTTGTCAGCGCCATACCCACCCATGGTGACAACAGATAGAAGATTGACACCTGGTATGTATGCTAATGGGATCCCACTGATGTGCACCAGGGTATGATTATGCTTTCAAATTTGACGCTCGCGCGGGCGTGTGTGTGTGTGTGTGTGTGTGTGTATCAGCGCCACAGGGGTTACAGTCCCTGGGTTGAGAAGGGCAGTCCTAGGATAAGGAGGGCTAGCCCGCAGTTGTCCTTGGGATGACCGGCACCCAGAAGCCCCAGATTTTGGGTGAAGGCGCCCCAGACACTGGGCCAAGCGTGAAGCTACCTCAAGTTGGCCCAGTAGTCCGTTTTGAGGCCACCAGAGGCCGTCACGTTTTCCCGGGCGACGCAGGAGGTTCGTGCGGGTGTACAGTAAAGATTTTGTAACTATGCAAATGAAAAAAAAAAACGAAGAAAGACCTACTGACAGAGAGTAAGGACGAAAGGTAATTGGAAAACCATCCAAGACTTTCAGAGTGATAAGGGTGCATCACAGGTCTCACTCTTGGCCAGATTCATTTTGTAATGTACATTTGCGATTTAGAATTAGTCTATAATGATGAGTGTGGTGAGTCACCAAGCCTAGGCTGCGTGATTATGGCGTGCGTGGTAAGGCAAAGACCAAAGACCATTGCCAACCGTATGGATTGCGTTAAAACTGGTCAGCATCCGGTTGGGTATGAGAAAGTTTGGGAAGAAGCCACCCAGATATGCTAGCAGTACTACAAGCTAATTCGATTAAATCCAAGTAAATATGTAAAAGCTGTTCACAAGAGAAATAATCATGGCATGTATACACCACTCCCAGGATTTGAGAGTCACATTTTATAATGTTCATCATGTGGGGCCCATGTTAGGGTGGAGGATATGGTTATGCCCAATATTTTTGTTGGTATATATTTGAATTGCAGTGTTTTGATATCTAGTATTTAGAAAAGCATGAAACTTAAATATAGGAAGATATTGATTGTTTGCACTTCTTATTTCGACCAGATTACTGCTTCATCAATCAGAATTTTTTATCTTTCTATAGTGACTGACCTACATGGCGCGGACAAAACATGTCCTAATCAAGGTCATTTCTAGTGAAAGGAAAAAGTAAAGGAAAATCGAAGAAATTAATAAAGGCTTCGCAGGTATTTGTACACCTGACTCGTAAAGGAAGAAAGGTTATGTGAAGAGGGAAAGACAAAAGAGGGAAAAGAATACCACTTCTTAGCTGCTTGAGAGGGGATGAAGAGTGATTAGAATTGTATAAAGTGGAATCATCGGCACATGAGTAAATAGGGACAGACATGGATCATTGACTGAGGGAAGAAAGAAAGTGATTCTGGGGAGCTGCGCACGAATATGACGTTTAAATCTTTTTGTTGGCTCTTGTTATGAAGATATGGATTGGGTCCCACTATGTACGATTTGCACTGGCATTGGCGTCATGCGGGTTTAAGGCAAGCGGAAAGTGGATGATGCAATCAGCGCCCAGGTACCGTATTACCCTACTTGCTATTTGTCATTTTCTTCCGGGAAATCGCCCAGTGCACAAGCGTCGTACTCGTTTCCTAAAGTCTTTCTGTTGTACCCTAACGTTTCTATTCGTGTCGTGCTCTTGTCATGCAGCTGTCGTCTTTTAAAAGTTCACAATAGGCACTTATTTTCAACAGGTCTTATATCTTGAGACCCTTAATCAACACACTAGGGGCCCTCGTGGGTCCTTGTGACTTTTTCGGTAGTCTGTCTTTTCCCATAGTCATTACAAATTCATGAAACCCGCCATAAGTATAACACTATATATGTATATCATCCAACTTTCACAACACGAATTTGTGAGTTTCTGATATCTTCCACCACCACAAACAGCCTCACAGAGAACCATTGATTTGTTGCTATTTGAATTCCATTGCATTCCTCTATTTGCCTGTTTAGAAAACAATAACATTATGCTGACCCAGGGTATCTACTTGGAGATTACATAAACTAATATACTTCGTAAAGAATATTTAAAAGAAAAAAAATATTTACAACCTGGAAAGTCATCGTGATCCAGTTGGAAACCGAGTATGCTGATGAGAGCAGAGAAAGTGACAGTTAGAGTTTCATAAACTCTGGAGACAGCAGAAGTGAGGCGGATGGAGAGATGGTTGGAGGGGTCAGAATGAATGATCTTTCCTAGTGGCCTGCCTACAAGAAATGAGATTCAAGGTTTTACGACTAAGACGAAATAGGTGAGCAAGGAATAGAATAAGTCAGAGTCGCATTTCTTTGGGACGCAATGAAAAATACCATCCTGACAATACTTTTGCCCACCTGTGAGAGAGATATACAGGAAAGTGGGAGGAGGTGGGAAAGGAGGACTGAATGCGGAGTCAACCCAAGTAGAATAAGATGAGAATCAGGCTCCGAAAAGAGCGGTTCTCTCAGCATGAAAGGTAGCTAAAGATTGATTAGGTCTCTCTCTCTCTCTCTCTCTCTCTCTCTCTCTCTCTCTCTCTCTCTCTCTCTCTCTCTCTCTCTCTCTCTCTCTCTAACACCTGAATTCTGATGAGAGGAGCAACGCATGTAATCCAAGTTAAATCTGACATCGGAGTTCCAACTAACTGGAGAATGTCAAGTCAACATTGTGTTTAATGTGTAAATCTTGTCAACAGGGTGTGTTGTGCCAGTGGTCCCCCGTGCCTGGTGTGAGGATTACCGACGTCTGACGTAAGGGTCAGCAGTATCTGGTGTGAAGGTTGCATGTGTCTGGTGTGAAGTGTTTGTAGACCTGGCTGTTAAAGGGAGAGAGGTTATAGGAAGGGGAAAAGACGAAAGAAGGAAGAGAAATCTATAGTTCCGCTGTTCAAGCTAAGGAAAAGCTGTCATGACTACCAATCCTCTTGTGGCCAGTAGCCACACAGAAACTGTAAGAAGCAGCAGCCAAGCACGGGCCATGGGTCCAATCCTTGGTGGCAAGGGCACAAGCAAGCAGCTCACAAGTGTAGTTGCCAAAATATTACCTAAAGAACAGGGAGAGGGCAGCGTCATCGCGGCGGACAGAAACGAATGGGTATAGAATAAATGAGATGGAGGGCTTTTGATTTCACTCTCGCTAATAGAGATATGGACGAAGAACTTCTAAGATCTGTAAGCAGTACTCCATACCATGGCGAATAAAACCCCAATAGTTATGAAACAGCTGCTCGAAAGATAGATAATTACGGCACCTACATATTGCCCCCAGCTTTTGGGAAGCAGACTTTGTGATGCTGATTATGTGGAGTTTTCAGGAAAGAGAGGAGGGTATAGTTATGTCCCGCACGGTTTTATTATTATGGGGTTGAATTGTCATGTTGCGAAACAAAATAGAAAGTTACGAGGGACACTAGAAAGAAATGAAGGGAGAAGCTGCGTCTTAGCTCCACTAAGTTTAACAATTTTCCTGCTTCCTGAATCCGAGATGGTCCACAAGTCAGAAATGAGAAGAAATATGTTCAGTGCGAGAAAGAGAACATGTACTGGAATCAGGAAGGGAAGGAACGAACTGATGTATGTAAAGTGGAATTATGAGAGTAAGAGTTGAATAGGATTAAAAGTTGATAAGATTAGATCATATGTAGGGAAAAGAAAGAGGGTGGGCGATAGGACGGAACCCTGAGGATCACTGCTGTTGATGGGATAAAAGGGAGAAATCGCTCAGTCAACTACCACAGCAAAGCGTTACCAAACGGCAAATCACAGAAAAAACGAAGATAGGGTATATAAATAGCAAATACTTGCGCCACACTCTGATATATAGCTTGGAGATGAGGGTTACTTCTCGAATGAAACGAAATATTTTTTTCCAACAGAATTGTTAACATATGGAATGATTTACCAGTTACAAGTTGTCGAAAGTAGCACCGTAAGTACGTCTAAACATAGACTTGATAAGTATTTCGCTTCAAATTCTGTACTGACAACTTTCGCCTCCTTAACTACATGACACATGTAATTTTTTCATGATTTTCATATATATGCATTTCTAGCAGTACCACTGATTATGATTTTCGTATTTCTTCCACTATCACAAACATCCTGGATGGGATTCAGAAAGCTGTTGCAGTTTGAATTCCTTTGTATATTCCTTGGTATATTATGTGTTCTCTCACCTTGGAAGAGAATATCTATATATAGTTTAAATTCTGTCACAAACTTGCAGCTTTATAGGCATGAATCTTCTACTCTCTTATTTCTAGACATCCATTTCTTTAAACTAGAGACAAACATTTTATTCGGGGCAGTGGAAAAAAAAATAAAATATACAGTGAGTTGGAAGGACTCAAGATTTGAAGAAAAAACTCATTTCTTTTTTATGTTAGTTGAGACGGCACTGACAACTGAAGCCCTAATCCAGGTCATCTCATTTTCGTCACATATGCACCTTAGTCTGATCCAGGTACCCATTTTATCAACAAACCCCCAGAGGTGGATGAACAGCTTAGTTGACTGTGGACCGACAGCCGCAATCAAGATTCGAACCTATCCGCTCGACCCTGGGCGGTCTGTAAATGTGTAACGGTCGGTAACGCTAACCGCCACACCATGGAAGTCCATACTCTCAGTAAATGGAGGCTGGAACACAATGTTTCAAAAAAATAACGATAAACATCAAGCATGAAACGAAAACGGTGTATCGCAGGTAATACTAAACCCTGAATATCAATAACAAGAATCAGTACTGTATGTAAATGTGTTTTGTAAACCGAGGACAGACGAAATTGGCTTTGGTTGTTGACAGATAAGTACTGGCTTTCAATTATCATGCCTGAAACCTTGTTACAATGAGCGCTCAACATATATCCTTTTAAACAATGACCAGAGAAAAACTATTCACGCGTTAAGTAACACTGTATAAGAACGTTGCCAAGTCTTTATGACGATTTAAGAGCGTAACAGGACTGTATGGCTCTGGTCCACAAGGCTGTGAATATGTATAATGAACCGAAGAAGAAGCCAGAGAAATCCTGGACTGTGTCATTGGGATCCAGCTGCTGCCATCAACAGGATCAGAGGAGTGGCCTCTTTTCCAAAGACATATTCCTGGAAAGCCCCTGACACAAGATTTTATCTCAGCGTTGATATTCTATCAGATAATGTGAGTGGAAGTTCATACGTCATTCACAGAAAGGACATGGAAATGAGATGCAGACTTCCTGTTTTCATTATTATACTTTACTTTCTGTATCAATGATATCAAAAAGTAGTGACGATAATAGACGTTGGTAAGCAAACTCTTTACCCTTTGATCACAACTAACCTTAATGCGAGCTGCGCTCTCGTCCCGGTATTATTTCACTTTATCATGTAGCAATACTGTCCACTGGTCTTCATTTCAAAGCTGATAAATTTTCTCCGTGAGATACACAAGTTTCACAAGAGCAGACCTGTCAACCAATTGTGCGCTTCATATGCCTCCCTCATACAGTGTGTACAGTATGAGAGAACCGCTTTACTGGTCTGTCTGACCATTTCTGGACAGGATGTTGTTTTTTTTTCTATGTTAGCTGAGACGACAAAGGCAGCTAAGGCCCTAATCAAGGCCATCCCATTAACGCTATATATATATATATATATATATATACCCTAGCCTGAGCCAGGTACCCATTTTATCGACCAACCCCTAGGAGTGGATGAACAGCTGGGTTAACTGTGGACCGACTGCCGCAACCAGGGTTCGAACCTATGCGCTCTACCCTGGGCGGCCCGTGAATGCGTCACGGTCAGGAACGCTAACCACTACACCACGGTGGTCTGCCGATCAACAAAACTTCCGTACGTACTTCCCTTACTGTCGTTAGCTCTGGATTGTTTTTGGATGGTTTGATAATGTCTTTAGCTGTGGCAATTCCTTTCTTTACCTTAAATGTGCCTCTGACTACGGGGTGTTCCGTGATAGTCTTGATGATGTCTTAAGCCATGAACTCCTCAGTGCTTGCCTTAACTGGGCCGCTGGCCGTGAAATTCTCTGGCTGCCTTGATTACGTCTCTGATCATGGATGACTGGTCCACTCCATCATCAACATAGACGTATATGCGGGAGCTGTTCATTACTATACGGGACAGAAAATATTTTTTGTTCGCAGTTGCAAACTTTGTCCGGATTGATTATTTGCTTCTCATTTATCCAGCGGGTAGAACAGCCTCGTAACGAGAGTTCCCGCGGGAGAACTCAGCCTTATTCAACGTCTGATTCATCCTTACAAGGAAACTTTACTATTTGCAAGTGATCCTCGTCCATGACAACCTTTACCAAAACTGTGTGGGAGTTGGGAATTTTAGCGTTGACTGGGGCAAGGCAGCTGGACGGACTCCCAGCCACTCATATCCTTCGGCGGATTGAACACTGGCGCTGCTAACGCTGAGGCTTCCATTCTTTTTCGGTTCCCCCAATCCACTCCTTGCACTCTACGTTCATTGATAGAAGCGCTTGTTGGGTGAAGTGAGTTCGAGAGCTTTGATTTCCTCACTGAACTTACATAAAAGCTCTTCCTCGAACTAGGAAAGTTCCATGTGTTGGACGTTATTCCTACATTTCTTCTGCCTATGAGCACCACTGATGACAAGAGATGGGAGCCAAATGAATCTAAAACCGTTTTGATCTATTTCGTTTGCTAATTGCCTTTTGTAAGATCAGAGAAAAATTCATTAACAGCAGGTAACCTCTTTAAAGTGAAACAACTTTCTGAAATGATCGACAGTGCCGCTTATGGAAGAACAGAACACTTCAGTACTCAGTGAAGTCTTTGCGAAAATGAATACCAGGAAGCAGGCTATTTGGATGTTAACAAAGCCATAATATCACCAGTCAAATCAAGATACGGGTAAGATTTCAGGTTTTAGCTTTAATGGGTGAATTGGCTGTTTTAATAAAAAAAAGATATTTTTGAGACAGATGTTCTCTAGGCAGAAAGAAAAAATCTATCCAACCGTGAAAAATAGGTTGCCACAAGGAAGCGTGTTTGATTTTCTGTAACCAGCTTCTACCCAGGATCACAGACACTCACTCTCTCTACTGACGAGTTTGTAACGTGGCATTTATATCCTAAAGCGCAAGACTGAGTTGGACAACTTCAAATCGTCCTTGAATTCATTCACGGATAGGCTTAGTGGTGGGAATTTAAGTTTTTCTCTAATAAAAGTATCAATACTGTTGTACTGAGAGAAAAATTTCAGGTTTTCTAAATAAGAATTGTTCATCCTGAACCCCTTCCGAAATTCATATCGATTCTCAGGATTAGTTTCTGATAAAGGCTAATTTAGTAAGGTACACACCAATTACTAAGTATAAGAATTTTCCAAAGATTTAGAAGTCCCTGGTTATTTTGCTGAGTCTTACTGAGAAGCCGACAGAAAGCCTTTTTGAGAGGGCAAATATCGAAATGAGACAATAGCTCTTTTATGTATGTGGCGGCATGCGATGCTTCCCTGATGCTGAATATGTTGTTCGCGTGGAAGCTGGGGAAACTGTGCATCTCTTGCTTCTTTACCAAAACATACTGACCTCTACGGTTAACATCACGATGGTCAGAATAAACAATTTATGGATTCCGGCAACAAAACTCTGGCTCTCGCTTTTTTCTCACACTCTGACTTCATCGTTTCGGAAGTGGAAATGCTAGTGATAAACACCATAATGTCCTGGGAGTCAGTCATTATCATAATTTGGTTCCCAGACATAAAACATAACACTATATATCCAAGCTACAGGATAACCTGTCATCTAGAAATCGTCGTTAAACTTCTCCAGTACAGACGTAAAAAGGCAGCTGCAAGACTGATGGCCGACCGCGTGAGTATGTGTGTGTAGGATGTGTCCTCATATATTACGTGGCGTATCATTCGTCTGTAAAATGATTCAGAACTCTTCCCTATAGACGGATACAAAATTTGCATTATTCAGATGGGAATATTTCTAATGACTTTTAGATTTAGTGACAGCCGTTCAAAAAAAAAAAAAAAGAATACGTAATACGGATTCCAGTGAAATCCAGGACATCACCATTAGTAATATGCTTGTAAAAAAACTAGTCAGCTTGATATGGATGCCTGGCCAATGCATCACCTTAGGCACTAAACATGTACATCATTTGGCAAAGATGGGAGCTTCAGTCCTGCTTATCCTTGAATCTTTCCTGGCAGCATTCAGAGAACCAACCTGCCTATCTCTCGAACTCGGACCGACCTGATACTTGAGGGGAGATCGTCTTAGTAAGAACACGACTAAATTTCACCTTTTTCTACACACTCGCAGTCTGATATTAATAAAAATAACCCACTAGTGTGCTAAGACTACAGCAGGTACCCTTCCACTGACTAAATCATCT
The DNA here is from genome assembly GCA_038088735.1 of Panulirus argus. Lineage (NCBI taxonomy): Eukaryota > Metazoa > Arthropoda > Malacostraca > Decapoda > Palinuridae > Panulirus > Panulirus argus. The sequence goes on from JAYMFT010072049.1 coordinate 8,851, forward strand.
TATGTTGCAGTAAACACGATAGATCGAGAAAACCCTTAAAGACACATCACGATAGACAGCACAAGATTCGAGGCAAATAGCATTATTTCCAATGTGTTTACTGTCAGTAAATAGAAGTTCTTCCTCAGACTAATGTGTTGAAAATGTTATAGTCATTATCAATATCCATGGATATAAATATATGTTTCCAATAACATTCTATTTGTGTTTCTGTTGTTCATTGCAGCAATCATGTGTCATTTATGAATATTTCATCTTGTGTCATCTCTTCATATTGTATAACTTTTTATGTAGCAGTTAACTTGGCACTGTCATTAACTCTAAACCTTGCCATTTCGGAGGAAAGAATTATTAGTTACGGGGAAAAATTACGTAGATTACTTAAAGCTCCATAGGCGTTTAGAGATCTGATTTAACGGATTCATAGTAAATTACTATAATAAGACGTAAGACTTTTAATTCCATTATCACAATGAGAGAGGCTGAAGCAGAGCCACCCCAGATTTCCAAACAGCGCTTCATTCTAGGACGAATAAAACCCCTGCAGACATGGAATAGCTGCTCAAATGAGAAATGATTACAACTATACAACAATCCCAGCTTTTGGGCGGCATGTCTTAAAATGCCCATTATGTAGGGTTTCCAAGATAGACAGATGGTTATGCCCAAAATCTTTATACTATTGCATTATTGAATCTTACTGTATTAAGATTTACAGTGGAACACAGATGTGATATGAAATGAGATACAGTGACATATGGGTTATTGAAATCCTGAATTTAACAAGGTTATTGTTTCTCCAGTTCGAGATGGTGCAGCTGTCATAATTAAGAGAAAAGATATACTCAGTGCGAGAAAAAGATCGAGTGAAGAGGAAAAGGAAAATGTAGTGAGGGATCGAGAGCGGAATCATCGGCGGAAGAGTAAATACGGTTAACGTTACGAGCTGAAGAATTCAGATTGTTAATGAAGAGAAGAAAGAGAGTAGGCGATAGGACAGAACCCTGAGGGAAACACTCTTGATAGGATAAGAGGAAGAAATCACTCGTCAACGACGGTCGCAATGGACCAGTTGCATAGGAGCTATGCATTAGACAACAAAGAGAAATAAAATGCCTAAGTAAGAAATCTTAGAATTGTTGACAAAGAATCATGCCAAACCCTAGCAAACAGATTTTTTTTCTTTTAAGCACGAAACGATGCTTCTGCCTTTTCATGTACCAATTTGTATTACGACCATCTTTTTGCAAGGCTTAGTTTATGTAGTAATTCTTGTTTTCAATTTACACATCTGCGGTTCTTTTAAGTACAACATGAAATGTAATTCTTCTTGTAAAAAAAAAAAAAAAACGAAAAAGCAGTTCTTGAAGATTTTCCCTAAGTTACTTGCGATTAATCTATCTGGATAGGATAGAATTGAACAACTCCGTTTTTGCCTTAACGGCGATCTAAACGTGTCCTTTTTGTGAACTATCATGCATTTACTTTAACAGTATTTATGACCTTGGGCTGTGCCTTGCCTCCATCAGTTTTGTCTCTGACCGAAGGCATTACCGTGGCTGCCTTGATCTGTCATCGACCCTCGACGGCTGACTTAACTGTATCAGCGACCAAGACCGTCTGTCTTAACTATATCAACGTCTATGACAGTTTAATTGTTGCCCTCCCTGTGTCTCTGAGTGTGGATCTTCCCGAAGCTACCCTAAAACATACTTCTTTGATATTGTGTTTACTTTTCTAGACAAGGGATTTCCCGATCGCATGTGCCAGTGGCGCTGGTGTTGTACTACCATTTCATGGTTAACCGAACAAGCTGCAGAATGGCTTATACCTAAGTTTCGCGAGTGTGTCGTGGATTGTGTGGCAACAAACTGGCCATCCCGCTGACTTAACAGACTCGGAGACAAGTGATATAGTGCCGGGGGCGGAGCCTCAGATGGGCTGGGAGGTCCCCAGATGGCACTCCAGTGGCTTACTGATACCCCTGATTGCTCCAGTCGCCCAACTTACCTTAGTTAGCAATTATTGGAAACTGATACACCTCTGGAAACCCACAAGAGGCAGAGCCACAACAAGTGGCTATACCAGTATTACAGCGAGTGTTGTATCCAAGATACTGGTCACCTAACTAAACTAATCTTAACATAAACAAGGAGAAACTGGCTGAATGTAGTCCTTACTGAGGATGGAGGGACACGTTCACCAGAAGACGATGTGGATATGCTAAGCCGTTATCTGTGTACCACTTTTGGTAAAGCTGAGCTCCGTCATCTTCCCTGGCTGCCATATACGTACAACTCACAAGGTACTGCGGTAATGTGTATATATCGCAAGCATGAAATCAGATGTAAGTTATTTAACAACATACCCGAAGAAAGGAACCCCAGTCCATCTGTGTTGCAGCCAGGCAGCCTAACCTCCAGGCCACGATGTCCTGAGAACAACATCTTCGCAACCATTCACTGGTTCACTAATTTCGTGATGCGTCACGCGTAGATGGAAAAACTTGATCGCCGTTTCGTGCATTAGCAAAGTAGCGCCATGATCAGACAAGGAAGCAGGCCGCTACCGCTCACATCCATTCTCTCTCCGTCATGTGTAATGCACCGAAACTACAGCTCCCTATCCACATCCAGGCCCCACACACCGTTTCATGGTTTACCCCAAACGGTTCACATGCCCTAGTTCAATCCACTGACAGCACATCGACTCCAGTATGCCACATCGTTACACTACACTCTGTCCCATGCACGCCCTTCACTCTTCTGCATGCCATGGCCCTGATCGCTTAAACTCCTTTTCATTCCATCCTTCCATCTCCAAATTTGGTCTCTCCGTTCTCCTTGTTCCCTCCACTTCTGACACATATATCTCAATATCTCCCTTGTCAATCTTTCCACACTCAATATCTTCTTATTTCCAAACTATTCCAACACTCCCGCTTCTGCTCTCTCAACCACACTCTTTTATTACCACACATTTCTCTTGCCCTTTCATTACTTACTCAATCAAACCACCTCATACCACATCTTATCCTCAAACATTTAATTTACAACAAATCCAGCCTCCTCCGCACAGCCTTATCTATAGCCCATGCCTCACAACCATATAATATTGCTGGAACTACTATTCTTTCAAACATACCCAATTTTGTCCTCCCAAATAACGTTCTCTCTTTCCACACAGTCTTCATTGCTCCCAGAATCTTCGCCCCCTCCCCCACCGTATGGCTCCATGGTTCCAACCGCTGCCAAGTCCACGCCCAGGTATTAAAAACACTTTACCTCTTACAATTTTTTTCCACTCAGACTTGCACTCCAACTAACCTGACCCTCACATTTATTCTCAACTTCCTTCTTTCACATACTCTTCCAAACACAGTCACCAACTTCTGCAGTTTTTCACTCGAACTTGCCACCAGTGCTGCATCATCAGCAAACAACAACCGACTCACTTAACAGGATCTTTCATCCCAGAGACTGCATACTCGGCCCTCTCTCCAATATTCTCGCATTTAAAATCCCTCACAACAGCATCCATAAACAAACTGAACAACTGTGGTAACATCACACACCCCAACCGCAGACCAATTGGAGTTGGTGACTGACTTTGGAAGAGTGTGAAAAGAGAAATTTGAGAGTAAATGTGAATAAAAACAAGGTCATTATGGTTAGTAGGGTTGAGGGTCAGGTTAGTTGGAGTGCGAGTCTGAGTGGAAAAAACTTGTAAGAGGTAAAGTGTTGTAAGTACCTGGGCGTGGACTTGGCAGCGACTGTAAGCATGGAAGCGGAAGTGAGCCATACGGTGGGCGAGAGCGAGGTGCTGAGAGCGCTGAAGACTGTGTGGAAAGAGAGAACGCTATTTGGGAGGACAAAAATGGGTATCTTTGAAGGAATATCATTTCCAACAATGGAGGAAACTTGGAGGAAGTGAAATGTTTTAGATACCTGGAAGTGGATATGGCAGCGAATAAAACTATGAAAGCGGAGTTGGGTCATAGTGTGGGTGAAGGGATGAAAGATCTAAGAGTGCTGAAGAATGTGTAGAAAGAGAGGACGTTATCTGGAAGGACAAAGATAGGTATGTTTAAAGGTATAGTAGACCCAGACTATATTCATGCGAAATATGGGCTGTAGATAAGGCTGTACGAAGGATGGTGGATATGTTGGAAATGAAATGCTTGAAGACAATATTTGGTGCGAGATGGTTTGATCGAGTAATTACTGAAACGATAAGAGAGGTGTGCGGTAATAAAAAGAGTGTGGTTGAGAGAGCAGAAGAGGGTGTGCTGAAGTGGTTTGGTCATATGGAGAGAATAAATGAGGAAAGAGGATATATGAGTCAGAAGTGGAGAGAACAAGGAGAACAGGGAAACCAAATTGGAGGTGGAAGAATGGAGTGAGAAAGATTTTGAGTAACCGGGGATAGACATGCAGGAGGATGAAAGGCGTGCATGGGATAGAGTGAATAGGATTAAAGAATGGCATGTGAAGCGTCCTGGGTAAACTATGGAAAGTTTAGTGAGGGCTGAAAGTGGATAGGAGGCCGTGGTGCATTTCATATGTATATTGATTTTTTTATTTATCTATTGGAATGATGGAACCACAACGTCTCTTCTGCACATTATTATTAGGAACAGACATCAACAAAGTATTCGACTTCATCGTCTGACACATCAACACAGCCACGATCCACAGCAGGATAAAAAAAATGATTAGACAAATAGATATCTGGTCGCTAAGGGAGAGTCACTGGCAATGGTTTCTCCTCCAAAATTCTCACGCTATACCATGGAATATCTTCAGGAGCAGCTCCTTCTCCTTCCCTTCTCAGTATCTTCCTAAATTACTTTTAAATCACCTCCCCCAGATCGCAGTGTTGCTGGACTCTGCCTGATTGTGATTACACACAGTTCCTTCTACTTTCTGTTGACGCTAGAGTCACATCATAGCTTCCTGGCACTCAGCATGCAACAAGAAACACACATCATTACATTTTGCAGCTATAACATTGAGACACACAAACACACACACACACACACAAGCGCCCCCTGCATCACCACAGAAGCCTTCTACCACCCTAACAGACCCGCACCTCCCCATCATCCTGAGTGGACAACCACTTTCACTCAGCAAACCTCTAACCATAGTGGGCGTCATATGTGACACACACACACACACACACACACACACACACACACACACACGCACAAACACACACAAACACGCACACGCACACACATACACACAAACACACAAGCACACAAACAGACACACACACACACACACACGGGCACACACACACACACACGAACACAAAAGCAAACACACACACACACACACACACACACACACACGCGCGCGCGCGCGCGCACAAACACACACACACACTCGGCATAAGCTAGGGTGTGTGTGTGTTCCTGCATACACAGGAGTAAAAGACTTGGATCATATATATATATATATACAAGGTTAAGAGACTGGGGGGCAACACGAGTGTAAAAACTGTCTCCTTGTAACACATACAGAGAGAGAGAGAGAGAGAATGAGAGAGAAAGAAAGAATGAGAAGGGACAGAGAGAGAGAGAAAAAAAGAATGAGAGAGAGAGAATGAGTGAGAGAGAGAGAAAGAATGAGAGAGAGAGAGAGAGAGAGAGAGAGAGAGACTAGGTACATCGCTTAAACAGCAGCAGCACCACTGG
>JAYMFT010072071.1:0-14551 GCA_038088735.1 Panulirus argus
GGATAGGGAGCTGTGGTTTCGATGCATTACACATGACAGCTAGAGACTGAGTGTGAGCGAATGTGGCCTTTTCGTCTTTTTCCTGGCGCTACCTTGCTGACACAGGGGATGGTGATGCTATTTCTTGTGGGGTGGGGTGGCATCAGGAATGGATGGAGGCAAGCAAGTATATGTGTATGTACGTATATGTATGTATATATGTATATGTTGGTAGGTATATGTATGTGTTGTGCATGTATGTATATATGTGTGTATGTGAGTGAATGGATCTTTCTTTGTCTGTTTCCTGGCACCACCTTGCTAACGTGGGAAACAACAATTAAGTATAATAATAGAAAAAAATATATTATCCCTGTCGTGGTAACGAATAGTTTCAGTCAAGGGGGATATCACATACAAATTGACAGGGAGCATATGAAATCACATGGGGGAAAGGATATGTGGAGGTATAAATTTTTAAAATGTTTTCAGGAAAATATTGGATTCCACCATGTCACACGTCACTAAGCACATGATGAGATGATTAGAGACACAATCAATACTCAATGTTACTTTCTCAAACAGTAACCTGAAAACAGACAACTTTAGATACAGGAATTGACTTAGAAAATGTCATCTTGTAAAAGATAAGGTAGCAATGAAATCAGGGAGGAAATGATACCCCAAGAAAACTGAGAGATTGGTACCTATTCAGATAAGAAGAGTTTTTTAGGAATGCTACCTGGAAGTTGTACCAGTGACAGGAAATAGAAGTGTTAGGGTAGATAAGAAAGAGGTATAATTTAATATGTCAGAAAGCTAATGAAAACAAGATTGTACTCAGTAAGAGAAAAAAGACACTGGTCAGGCAGCATGTAAAAGGTTTTATATAAAGGATCAAAAAATATACATGTAGTAAGATAAAACAGCCAAAGATGACTGTTACAAAATGCATATTGCAAGAGGGAAGTGCAATATAGATAAGTTATCATTCATAATATTTATGAAAGAAATGAAAAACTGTAACTGCAGCTCCCAGATCACATCTGAAATTGTTGCTTTACAAATTTCTCATAATATTCATGTTAACTTGTTGCAGATCAGGTCGTAAACTTCAAGAGATAATGTCACGTCTTCATGAAAAGCTACGAGAGGTACAACACTTAATTAAGGGAGGACCTCGCCAGACTCCTTCATATCAGCTGAGTCAGGTGTCAGTCGAGTATTTAGTTACAGCCCTCAACAGCCATGCAGAGCCACCAGAATCTCCAGATACCATCATGCATACTGGTAGTATTTTCTGTATTTTCAGTAATATGATCAGGAGCACGTAGTATTATTCTTGTCTGTACACTCATTGCTTCATTTTATGTCCATGAGAAGTCATTCAAGTCTGTAACATAGAGTTTTGAAGAGTGAAATTTATTTTGTCTTAGTATAGATGACACAGAGCTATCAACTTTTTTGCAGAATAATTTTGTCTATACTTACATCTATCTACACTGGTATGAATATTTTTTAAAGCCTTTCAAGTTTAGTATGGCAATATGCATTGAAAGTACTCTTTATCCCATTTCGAAAGTGCATGATACTGAAATACTGATTGTTGGAATATTCATTGAGAAAGCTCAATATTTTTTAATTATGTGTGATTTAAGAGGTACAGTATTTGCACCTTTACATCTTGAGGCTAATGTAAAATGCTTTTATTAATGGTGATTTTCTTGGAATCTGATGCCAGTGTATAGATGTAACCCATCTACTGTCAGTTCAACTAAAAGCAAAGTGAAACTATTAGTTTTGACTGTTTTTTTTTTTTGCTGTTGCTGCTTGACTTAGGTCCTAAGGTACAGGTATAATTTCCCTCCAAGCTTAAGTTATACCATGATGCTTTGATATAATCTGTAGAATCCCCAGCATTAGAAACCTCTAACATCCTGCTTTCTGTTGAGGTAAATTACTTGCTTGTACTGTATGGGAAGGGAGTTTTACACTTGTGGGGCCCCATTAATTTAACATTCTTTGTTATCACACATTCTTTTTAACCGTGTATGATATCCAAATTTACATCCTCTTTTATTCACCTTTCATTTACTATAAAATTACTTCTTCACATCTTTAACAGGTTTTTTCTTAATTTTTTGTTATACCCTCTAGTTATTCTATTCCTACATTTTTCAAAAATAATTTTATGTCTGTCATCAGTCTGGTTTAAAAACTTAAAGGTTGTGATTGGGTCACCCCTCACCCTTCTGGTGGGCACATTTAAGGCTTTTATCTTTCCCCTTTACTCAGCTATCTTAATTCTGCAACCTGGCTTGTCCCATATTCTGGACCTTTCCTATGAGCTTTTTTTACTTCTTTAGGTACAGTGACCAAACATGAGAAGCATACTCTAATTTTAGTTTTATGTAGGATGTGAGCAGGATGCTGAACATTTCTATATCCACATCCTTGAAAGTTATTCAAAAGTTTGCTTGCAGACAGTGTGTCTCCTTTACTGTTCTCCAAACATTGAACTCTGATGACAGAGTCATCTTTTCAAGTCTCTCTTGCATATACATTCCTGGATGTGAGGCATGGACTATAGAAGAAATTGTACAGGAGAGCGTGATAAATGTTTTGAAAAGGAAATGTTTACAGAAAAAAAATTTCCTCTTTTTACTCAATCTTCCAAACTCAGTCACCAACTTCTGAAGTTTCTCACCTGAATCTGCCACTAGTGCTGTCTCATCCGCAAACAACAACTGACTCACTTCCTAGGCCTCCTCGTCCACTACAGACTAAATACTTTCCCATCTCCAAGAATTTGTATTTACCTCCCACACCACTTCATCCATAAACTTAAACAGCCAAGGTGACATCACACATCCCTATCGCAGACCAAACTTCACTTGGAACCACTCTCACTCCTCTTTTCTTATCCATACACCTTACACCCTTGATAAAAACTTCTCACCATTTCAAGCAGCTTTCCTCCACACCTTATATTCTTAAGACCTTCTGCAAGGCATTTCTATTAACCTTATCATATTCTTTCACCAGCTCCTTACATGACACATACAAATCCTTTTGTTTCTCTAAAGTATTTTCACTCACATTCTTTAAAGCAAACACCTGATCCACACATTTTCTCTCTCTTTACATGTGTATATATTTAATTATTATACTTGTTTGCAGTTTCCCACATTAGTGACGTAATGCCAGGAAACATACAAAGGCCACTCATATCCATTCTCTTGCTGTCATGTGTAAAGCACCGAAACCACAGCTCCTTATCCACACCCAGGCCCCATAGACCTTTCCATGGTTTACCCAATACGTTTTACATGCCCTGGTTTCTTTACTTTTATAGTTAATTGCTGTTTCCTGCATTAGCAAGATAGTGCCAAGGAACAGACGAAGAAAGGCCACAATGTGTAGAGTATAATTAGTTGTTAATCAGTGTCTCCATAAATATTTTTAATGTCTTAAAGAAATCTCCATAACTGTAATAATTGTATAATTGATATATTCAAATTTTAGGATGCTATGAGTTTGAAGTACGAGAACGACAACTAGCAAGCTGCGGTCTGGATGTCCAGTCTTGTCTTCACTTCCTTCATTACCTATATTCTTCCTGGTTGCGACCACAGGTATGTACCATTACTTGCATTCTACTTCCTGTGGTCAGATAGTTTGTGTATTTTGTTTTAATTTATGTAAGTGATGTATATTATTTTATGAGTCAAGTTGTATTCCTTGCAGTCCACTTACTTCCATGTATTCTTTCTCAGACAGTAAAATAAGGGAAAGACACAATAAAACAGCAGATGAAAGTGATAATTGTGTGAGAAATGAAATCACAAGAATGAAGTCAAAGGATAACAGGAAATTATTAAAAAATGTGAAGAATGTGAAGAGACACTAATGAAAAGGATGGATGGCAATAATGCATGCAGACAGTATTTAAGAAGCAGGTGCAGTCATTTCAAGAATGCGAGTATATTAACCCCCAAATATGTATGAGAGCACTCCTTTTTTGGAACTTTTGATGCCAGAGGATGTTGTTATTTGGAAGAATGTGAATATGAACACCCAGAAGTCTACAGTAAATATTATCAATGTGATATATGCACATGGGAAGATACTTCAAATACGGTATACCATATACAGGTAAGGAGATGAATGTAGTAAAGATCATGTACCCACAAATCCCAGCACAAACAGATATTTGCTTTAAATATAAGAATGATTAAGAGTGTAAGAAAAAGGAGAAATGTAGTTTTAAACATGCAATAACAGTGGAATATTAGGGAAATATAGGAGTCAGTGTTATTTACGGTGAAAATGCAAGAAGGAAAGGAAATGAAGATCAACACAGAAATGAAAATAGACAGTCTAGAGGATTTCCACAGAGATGAAGAAAGTGTAACAAAAACAAAAGATACAAATACTGGGAGAAATAAAGTCTAGAAAACAGATGGAGAAAAAAATGAAAAGCAACAGATACCATACAAAAACTAAACCAAGAAAGGACAAAATATGAATATATAAATTATGTATCAGCATTGAGCAGGAAAGCAGAATGAAATGATGGTATGTACAAATGCTGGCAAGAACATGAAAAACATAGGACAAACCAAATGGAACGAGATAGAATGAGAACCACAACAGTTACTGGCCAGATTATGACAACCACAGAAACCCACCTGACTAGTGGCACTTTTTTTATTAGAGAGCCAACTCAGGAAAATCCTAGCTGAAATGGGAATACAGTCTCTGCAATAGAAATTTTATGATAACCATTTAGATTAAGGCTTTCATGCATCAGCCTATTGTGGGAATACGTCTGGCAGTATGATACAGACTTCAAACTCAGCTGAGCATAATTTGCTGCCCCAGTTTCCCAGTATTATTGAGAGTGGACAGATGCAACTTTTGCTCAGTCTTTGTGTTTAGTGATATTTGTGGACAGATGCAACTTTTGCTCAGTCTTTGTGTTTAGTCATATTTTCAATATTTCTATTCTCAGTGATACTTTTCCTCTACCAGTAACTAATAACTGTGGGCACTAAGAAGTTATGCTTGGAAAAATGGCCTGTATTCTTGGTTAAAAGCAAGAAAATGTGTCTACAAGTCAGACTGCAAGGCATACTGGTAGGGATAAGTCCACCATATGGATGCTTGTTGAGCCATCTGTCTAACATCATTCCTATCCAAAAAGCTGGGTCTAGTTGACCTAGAAAGACCACTAAGGTGACTGATAAATAGATGAAGCATGAATTAATTTGATTTGTGCCACTTTTAGTAGTGAAGTTTTTGTGAACCCAATGCGCATCCTATTAGCAGTAGCATAGGAGGACTACAGAGGCTAGAAAGGATCTTTGTCAGACTTTAGTGGGCAGATACCCATTACATAAATTGTTACACAGTTGGTTCATCATGTAAGCTCACAGTCTTTCATATGGTGAGTTTACTGACTATATGCAAAAAGTGGATTCAGGCATCTTGTTATTGAGAATAAGGTGTTGTGACATTTCTAGTTGGGTTTGTTTAGACCTATCCATAAAAGGAATCTATTTCTTTCTCAATCTTAGACAGTATTCTAGTTTGTGTCCAACTTTTAGGCCCACAAACTTTGCAGTTAACATAACTAACATTTTCAGAGAGGCCAAAGCACCAATAGTACTTATAGGCTTCTCCTTGTTCCCTCCACTTCTAACACATATATCCTCTTTTTCAACTCCTCACTCATTCTTTTCATATGTCTGAACCATTTCAGCACACCCTCTTCTGCTCTCTCAACCATACTCATCTTCGTACCACACCTTTCTCTTACCATTTTATTACTTACCCAATCAAAACACATTACACCTCATATTCTTCTCAGACATTTCATTTCTAACATTATCTAAACAAACACGAGTCACACTCTGCTTAAGCTTTGGACATTACCTATTACTACAAACATTTTTTCAATATATTCCAAGACCCTTCATGCTCATGATGCAACTACCTAAAGAAGACACCAAGCGCTTACTATTCAGTTGCCCTGCACTTTCTGCACATAGGTACACAGCATTACATTACAGCACAATCAAGGATCAACATGAAATAAAGCCATGAAAACTGTATATTTAGTGTAAATGTAATAGCCTTGATTAATGCACTCATTTGCCTCTGTCATCTTGGCTGACATTAAATAATGTCATATGCCTTTTCGTAATCCTTAAATGCACCATGCACTCGTCTTTTTCTATAGAACTTTCTCCATTTCCTATCTTAGTACAAATTCTTGGGCTGTTCACCCTGTCTCCTTCACAAGTCCACAACACTTTGTTTATGAATTCTTTTAAAATGATAAATAATAGTTTTAGCAAACACCTTGCCAACTGTTTTAAGATGACATACTTCTCTGTAATTCTTCATCACTTTATCCTATTTACCTTAATACAGTGGAACAGTTACTGCCTTCATCCACTCACCTACCAGTAGTCCATTCACTTTTCAAATACATGTACCGTACACTCCCAGTTTTTCCATTTTTAGCAGCATTATTGCTCTTATCACTTCCTCCTCTATAATGTCTTCCTCTCTCCTTTTGTATCCAGTCTCTCTGTACCTATAATGTGATCGTACCAAGAGTCACTTTAACCTTAAGATAGGCAATTATCAGAAATTGAAATACAGTTGTAGCTTATATTTTTGCATACATATATACTTAGCAAGTATATATGTATGTCAGTCCTCTTCTATAATAATGGCAGTCTGAAAGGGAAGTTGTAGATAAGACTGTCTTGTTGTAACTGATAATAGATCTGAATCATACCCACTCACTGATGATATGTATGCCACTTTTTGTGCTGCAATAACTTCATTTTTCTATTTGCACTGGCAGTAATTTTCTATTTAGAAATGTGAATATGCATGTTTAAACAGTCTGTTTAGTTGTAGCTTGGATCTAAATGTTATTTAGTAAAATTATCTGGATTTTTTTATTCTAGAGTGGTCTTTGTGCATCAGTTGTGGCAGAAGTGGTAAAATCAGTGAGCTGTTTATGCGATTTATTCTGCTCAAGTGCTCACCACCGCTGGGTGCTTGAGGCATTGTTACCTCTTCACACCCTCCATCCAATTGAAGATCACATCACCCAGCAGTATATCATTCTGGCCACCTGTAAAGCTCTTGCAGCTCTTAGATTAGCCAAGCAGGTGAGAAGTGAAATTCATTATTTTGTCAAGTTTATATTTGGACAAGATAACCAGATGTAATATTTGCTGATTTTAATATTTTTCCTCAATCTTGGAAACTTCTGAGATAGCCCTTTTGCTCTAACTTCAAATATTTCTAATTTGAATCTCACCCATTTCCATAAGCATAGTGATTCTTTTGTCCTCTTAATTATCATCATTGTGGTTTTTGCAAGGCAATATATGCTGTTGACATCTATTCCTGCGTTACTTATGTATGATCTTTTTTACAGGAATTTAGGGATTCCAAAGTAGCTGTCAGTCTCTTGCAAGCTTTTGATGGAGCATTGCACAGGGGTCTAATTACCACGCTCCCCAATTTTAGCTATCTTCAACACTCTCCTCTCTGATACCTGGCTTCTTTTTGGTCTGTCCATTCTTTAATTGATGATGAGTCAATCTCTTTTATATTTCTTGACATAAGTGATGTTCCTCAGGGTTTTGTCATATACAACTTTTCTTTTCTTTGTTAGACTCTTTTTTTTCTCCTGAAGACCCTACTTCATTTGATGAGTCAGCTTCATTTTGTTTTGCGTAAACTAATTTCATGACAACTTCCTCATTAAACTCAGATTTGAATAGGATTTTCCAATTTCTTTGTACTTTCTTTTTCAAAACTCCTCAAAGCTCTTCCCTCTCATTTCATAGTTCTGTGATTTCACCACTTGACACAATAAAGTTACTTGATATCACTTTAACATATGTCTTGGAAACCCCACATTACAGTTACAGAGAGAGCAAAATGTGTCTTAAAAACTACAAATCATGTTCTTGTCAGTTTTTTATCTTCTATACACTTGCTCATTTTTAGAAAGGAATGAGTTGTTTTCCTATGGAGTAATGTTCTAACATCTTGAGAAGTTATATATAAGTTCTAGCTTAACAGAATTAATTCAAAATCTGTCACCCTTTACAACTCTCCTAATTTGATTTCCAGTTACTTTGTTGCTGTTGCAACAACCAGGCCTTACAGACTTTTCCATGGTTTACTCTGGATGCATTAGCACCAGGAACTGACAAAGAAATTCTACATTTGCTTACATCTGTTCTTGAGTTACTAGTCTGTATATTCAATTATAATATTTTCCATGGGTCAGTAATCTTTCTTTCAGTGAGTTTTATGTTGTTCCTTCTACTCTGGTTTGTTGCCAGTTCCATTGGCTCTTTTGGTACCGATTGGAATGTATTCATGCTGTTCCCACTGCTCCGGAATGACTATTTAGTTAGTTTATATTCTATAATCACCATCAGAGAAAGGGGGGGGAGTGTAGGTACATATGAAGATATTTTTCAGTTTGTTATTGTTTCTTTTAGGAAGTGAGCTCATCATTGAGTGAAGGCGTAATACACATAGTAGAGAGTGGACTGAAGAGTGGACAAGTGTCTGTGCGTACCTGTGCTGTCCAGGGCCTCCTCTACCTTCTTCAGGGTCCTCCAGAGGAAAGCCCACCACTCATCATCCTGGCTGCCAACTACATTCTGAAATACAATGATGGGTATGTTAACAATAGCACATCAGATTTAGTAAATACAAGTTACTAGTGACTTCTGATGTTTTCCAATCACCTTCTTCAATTCAGATTTTGTAAAGCAACATGATTGCTGTTTATCTCTACAAATTCTTTCATATGTACACTTCTCTTGTTCACTAAACCTTCACTTTTTCATCTTTTCATGTGGTTTCTGTTTAGTTTAAGACATATATTATCGAGATATATTTCACAGGCATATTATTTTGTTTTTATTCTTACACAAGTCAGGTAACAGCTTAGCACCTACCACCATATCCCTAGTTCTTTGCCGTTGTCGTCATCTTTGCTTCGATGCGACGATCGGAAGGTACAATGCGTTTTGTCTTTGCTGTATCTCTCATTGTTTTTCTAAAGCTAGTGCCAAAACCCTTAAACCAGTGCTACCAACCTATGCAAGTTTTGTGCAAAGTGGTCTGTTGGTATGCCATGGCAGTAAAAACAAACAATACATGCCATTATGACAAGCAAGGAGCAAGCCCTACCTCTTTCACAAAAGCAGCACATACTGCTGCTAAACATAATCAGTAAAAGAGAGACCATAATAAATGATAAGTCTACAGCTCTCGGGATTGCTGAGAAGAAAACATGGGACTAGATTGCAACATCTTTCAACGCCATGAATCCAGACCAACATCCTTGCACAGGTCATGGTTGAAGAGGTGTTTTGATCATGTTAAAAGAAAGTAAGTAATATGTCATAATCTTTTACTCTTAAATATGTATTTTTAAGGTTATCTACTATTAATTCCTTTCCTACCTTAGGCCACACAAGCCATTAATCGACCTTTCATTAAAGCACAGTAATGCATCCATGCATTTTATTAAAGTTATACACATGCTAATATTAGTCTATAAGTATAAATCAGAATTAGGTAGGGTTGTTATGATTTAAATTGAGAAAGAAAATCATGAATTAAATCATGTTAATTTTTTATAAAGAAATTATTTGGTTTCGGATTCTATATGGTTGAACAGGTATACAGTGCAGCAACCCAATCTAAATTATAAGGATTTATGATATGCATTAGTTTGTGCATATGCTCATATTCTGTTTCTAATAATACTGTAACTATTAATTTAAAAATATATGGTAGCTATACGTTTTTAATATACTGTGCATAGGTATTATTTTTCACAAGATGAGAATTATGTTTTAGGTTCAGTTGCAAAATTCATAATCATTTCAATTTTTCTCATTTTAAAGTGTTTATGTTTCACAGCATGAGAACAGTTTGCCATGAATTCATTATTCGCATTTTCAACTTCTAATTTTTCACAGCAAGAGCCTTGTCTGCTAATATTTAATGATAGTACAATACAGTAATGTGTTTAATTAGATGATTTGATGCATTAATGAGAATCTTTTGATAGCTATGTTACCATCATTGGTACATCAAATTCCTTGAAATCCATAAATGTATACTATATCACCAGTTTATCTTTTCTATCCTGAATAGGCTTTGGAGTAAAAAAAGTTATATGATTAGATGAAAAAATCAAACTTAAATAAAAAATTATTTATTTTTTTTTTTTAAATAATTTTTTTCCAGCCCTGGAATTTGGTGATTATTGATAACAGGAGTGCATGCACAAATATATGGTGTATACCAAGCTCAACTCGATTTATCTCACTGTATCTTTAATATTATGTTAAGCATATGATTTCTTTACAGATGCATGTCTTCAAGATTAACCAAGAATTGATATTAATATACTGCATATATAGTACACACACATTGTATGTAGGCATTTATGTATTTACAGTATATTTTTATTACATTTATATGATATAAATTAATTTATATATCTTTAAGGGTAAAATAGGAAAATATGGAATATAGAAAGAAGTCCCACTATGAGTGAGGATATGGCCATAGCATCTTTCATGATGGAAGATGAACTTTCCATGGGTGATGATGTCAACGAGACATTAATACAATCTGTGGATATCACAGGGTAGCCATTGCTAAATGTTAACCAAAGTAAGTAATGACCTTATTTATTTAATTTTTAAGAAAGTCCTTTGGCAACACATTTCAACATTATTCAGATTTCTCATTGAGATATACTGTGCATACCTCAAAGCTCAGTTGTGTGCAAATATAGATTCAAATATAATTTGCCGATCTTGATACCATAATAAGAACTGCATTTCTTTTACAGAAGTGACAGACTTACAGATTCACACAGGACAGCCATGATGCTCTAGGACACGGCCTTGCATTAACATTATTTTCACAGTCTTAAACCTCTGAGTGTGTCTACATCAGCTGTTTTACAGACAACTGTCTCTACCTGTATACCTCCATTGACTAGCCCTACTGACAGCATTTTCCCTTCTACTGCTTCCCTTGTCTCTCCATTGGCTTCAACATCTGTAATTCCATCGACATGTTTGCCTCACACTTCAGTCACTACTCCACTCATATCACCATTCATAACAACCAACACAGTTTTCTATTCCTCAGTCACCTTCTGGTAAAAGGAGGTTTGCTAATGAGTATGACTTATGCCGAACAAGGCAAATTGAATACCATGAACTTAAAACATGAAACAAAACCATGATGCTGTGATGAAGGAACATGAGGAAAACACAACAGAACATAAACTGAGGATAAAGCAAGGACTGAAATTGAGAGAGCAGGAAATGAAGGTCCAGGAACAGGAAATGAAGTTTTAGGAAAAAAAGAGTGCAGGATGCTAGACTGAGGTTATTGGGTATTGCAGAAGAGACAGCAATAATGATACAGCAGAGATTAAAAAATAGTTTGGACAAACTAGACAACTTTTTTGATTCTGCTAGATCTGCTTACCAATCCTTGGGTAACTCTTATGAATAATCTTAAGTCAGTTGTACTGTATAATTGTATCATTTATTTTGTTTACTTTTTTGATTGTATACTGATTTGTACATTTTTAATTTTCAGTATTTTTTTTTACCACTTTTGATTTACTTGAAGGAAATCGTATTTCTTTTAAAAAAACTAGCATTAATAGGTCATATTTTATTTGATAGCCAGAACCAAAGAAATGACCCCTATAATATACAGGAATATCACAACAAAATTGTAATTCTGTCCATGTAAATACCTGCATTACTCTTGACGTATTATCTAAGAATTAAAGAATTTTTTATACAGTAAAGGTCAAAAGTGCCTCTCAGTAATGCTAGCCTATCGCATCTGTCCTCTTACATTATCCCCTTCTACAAGCACAGGAAGATGTACAGGGTGGTCATCTTCACCTTCAGGTTCTTCAAGAGGTATTCTATTGTTAATAGTATTATGTAAAACTGCAAAGGCAATGATAATATTCTTTGAATTTGGTAATTTTGTTCTCATTTTTGTGCCAAAACACCAAACCTCCTCTTCCACAAGCCAAAAGTTTTTAATATTGTGTTCCTTGTCTTGATATGGGAAATATTATAGTCTTTCTTTTTCTGTATCTAGGGACAAAACTGTAGTAAGAAGGTATGGCTGGCAAGAATATCCACTGTCTCCTAAGAGGAAGCCTCTATATGAACCTAATTCAAGCATGTTACAGAGTCTTGCTGATGAAAATATTCTTCATGTGCACTTCCAGGCCAACCAATAACCAAATCTGTGAATTGCCTCATTTTTTCATATGATTCTTATAATGTATCACAGATTGTTAACTGCTTCTGCACTCATTTTTTGCTCATATGTATCTTGAAACCCTTCATTTTTCTATCTCTGACACCTATTCCCTTTGGGGACTTGGCAAAAGTGTCTCCATAACTGGTAAAGTCCAATGCCTTTTTAGCCTTTAATGCCTCTCCCTTAACAGACCACTGATAGAAGGCAACTCAAGCACAGTGTTTAAAGAAGCTTCTACCTAATGTTCCAACCTATTACCAATTTTATGTCCCTACCTACTGCTGCCTAATGCTCCAGTTTAATGTTCCTACCTACTACTATTTTCTGTTGCTCTTAACATTTTCACAAAATTCAGGACTAGTGCATAGGAAGGAAGGAGATAATTAGGGACACCAAGAATTTATACAGGCCCAGAGGAAGGGTTGGCATTTGTCCTGCCACGACTTCCTGTGTGTGTGTGTGCGTGCATGCTAGGAAATTATAATTTTTACAAGACATATGCATATATAGTTTATATTATTTATGTGTGTAATAGTTTATAGTTTCTGTTATTTGATCAATTACTTCATTGATGTTTTAAGTTTTCATTTCTCCTTGTGTTGGCCCCTCGTAGCCCCTAAGAGGCCCATACCTTAGGGATTTTTCCCAGTATTTGTACCTTCTCTGTGGGTCTATATAATATATGATTCATTCTCCCTGAGTCTCTGGTAGAGCCATCCTGAAAGGCAACTGTCATAAGTAAGCTAGCTAGTTTTGAGGGAAACTGTATCGTACTCTTTTTTTTCTTTGCAGGAAGAGTCGAGAATGTGAGAGTCATGAGGTGGCTGTATGGGAGGTGTGGGTGTATCTAGTAGAACACTACGAGACCTTGCCAGACCCCACTTTACCATCTACTGCTCTCCATATGGCTCTCTCAACAGCAGCCACTTCTTCAACAACTCCACGCCTTCTACATCAAGTCCTGAAAGGTGTAGAGAGGCTAGTGCTAGTTCAACAGCTTTCAAGTAATACTGTTGAAGTGATATTCAAACTTGTAATGGATCTAGTTCTAAATGGTTCTCCCTCTACTTCTTTAGCTGCCTTGCCATTGTTCATTACTGCTCTTTATGCCAATGTAAGAAACACCACATCCCTCACGCAAGATGAAGGACAAAGTGGCATGGCATCTGACCCAGAAACTCTTTTACTTGTTATGGAAAAACTATCCATTTTCTTTGACCGAATTAGAGTTGGCTATCCCCATGAAGCAGGTGTAATTGCTGGTCTGCTGGGGCCATGCCTGTTAGATATTCTCCCTGCAAGTCAAATACTAAACAAAGTTATTACAGAATATATTTCTAGCCATCAACCACACCCGCATCTTCTGGCATCGACACTTTTCCAGGTGTTTGAAGGTGCTATCAGTGAGAGTGGAGAGGGCTTAGTACAAGAATGGGTTCTTCTTTCCCTTAGCAATTTCACTCAACGGAGCCCCATCTCCCTTGCTGTGTGGTGCCTCACCTGCTTCTTCATTGCAGCCTCAAGCAACAGATGGCTCAGAGCAGCATTTCCCTCAGTTCAGGCCCGTCTTGGAAAGCTGGATGCTCGTGACATTCAGATATTTTGTCTGTCTGCCTCACATTTTCGTCAAAGTTTGGCAACAGAAGAGCAGAAAGCAAAATTTGAAGCTGTATTCCAAGCAGTAGCAGCCCCAGGATCACCATTTCAGGAGCTGTTAGATTGTATTGAAGATTAATTGTGTAATGACTTGGATATCTAATGTTCTTATGTATAGCATCACTAGTCAGTACATTCCCGTGAGACTCATACAGATGGAAAATATTATTTTAGTATTGCAGATTACTTCCTACATCATGAGAATTATAGGAATAATGTACTTGCATTATTATACTAAAGGATATGATTAAAAAGAGGATTTTGGCACTAGAGATTTCAGTATTTTTTTAATAGCTCAAATATTCATTGAGTTTATATCTGCTGTACATTTATAAACATGTTCAGACATTACAACTCTGAAACTGCCTTGCCCATGTGGGAAATAGTGAACATATAAAAAAAATGTATTATTTTTATACTTGATTGCTGTTTCCTTCATCAGTAAGGTAGCGCCAGGGAATAGACGAAGAAAGACCCATCCCCCCACATACACACATATATACATACATGCACATATATGCACAGTACATATATA
>JAYMFT010072082.1:0-14551 GCA_038088735.1 Panulirus argus
CTGAAAGTGGATGGTGAAAGATGGGTGATCATTAGTGCTTATGCACCTGGTCATGAGAAGAAAGATCTTGAGAGGCAGGTGTTTTGGGAGCTGCTGGGGAAGCGGGGTCAGCTGGGTAGCTGGAGATGGCTGGGGCATGTGCTGCGGAAGCGTGGTTGGGGCTACAGGCAACACATCAGGGTACTGTCTGTAATCGTGGTGCATTCATTCTGTAACATGACCCTCCTGACCAGGTTGGTGTGGCTGGCCACACCGACCAGGTAATAGTACTGCTTGTGACTCATTCACAACGGTATATTGTAGATCTGGCTACACACAGACCAATAGGCTATTATGCTTCATTTATGTACATATATTAAATGGCTTCTATTTTCATTTAACTTTCACAGGCTTGGCTCGTATATTCTTCCTGAATATCTGTTAGGCGAGTCGGTAATGTCCTGTTTGGTAAGCTTAAGTGAAGAATGTTTACCCCATCGTTATAAGTCTTGATTCTTATCTCAACCTCAAATTAGCTTCGATGATTTAGCTTCGTTCAGGCCAGTGGGACCTGCCTGCGGGTGGTTTACTGTCCCGCACACCAGGACCACATAAAACGAGTTTATGATTACTGAGAAACATTATCTTTAGCTACACCCAACACCCATGTTACTAGACTCTGGCGGTTTAACTAACAGCCGACACCTGGCTGAATATAGAGTTCGTGTTGACTCGGTTACACCAACACCAACGGCGCTGGAGTCTTGAGTGAGTGATATGAGCTGAGGCGGGCACACCACCCAGGTGACCGGGGCTGGAGTACATGCAGCAGAGTTCGACTGGTCAGTCAGTCGGCAGCCTACCCTTCCTGACCTCTGGCTGGACACTTAGGAGAGCCCCCTTGGCGCTGGGCCAGTCATGTCAGCTCGGTCAGCGACCGCGCCTTATTTCCACCAAGTGGCCAACGTAGGTAAACACTGGAGGATGAGTCATTACCATCGCTGGTGAAGACATTTCCCACTGGCAGCTCTGCCTGGACACTCCCACCCCAACGCCTGTGCAGTGTGACGGTAAACACAAACGTAATTACCATAACGACATAAAAGAGATGTGCAAGTGGGCCAGGCTGTCCAACCTGATGCCGAACTCAAGCAACACCATACGACACGGGAACGGACATAGAAAGATCGAGCGCCGGGGGTAGAGGGGCGGGTCCAGAGCAGGAGCGTCACCACGGGTAACTAACCAAGAATGGTTTCCCAGAATAAACACTGGAGGGTCGTGACCTCCGCGCCTGGCAAGTCTAAGAAAGAAAAATTCATGTGGCCTCTGCTCTCTGGAAGAGCCAACGATTTCTCCGCCTTCAACATTAATATTTGTAACTTTCATGTGGGTAAAATTCTGTTTTGGTTGGGTCAAGAATTAAACACTTTAAAGAAACAAGAGACTAAACGGTGCGCCACAACTTGTCCTCTCCAGATATGTTTGCAACATCCATATTGCAGAGAAGGTACGTAATATTGGCATGATTCCTGGAGCCTGTGTTACTCAGCGCCTCAGCAGCTTGTCCTGGGTGTGGATGTGACCTCTCTCAGCCAGGGAGGGAACACAGCAGCCTCTCCTGGGTGAGGATGTGACCTGTCTCAGCCAGGGAGGGAACACAGCAGCATGCCCAGCGAGAGAAGTGAACGGTAGTACCACTTCTGTGTAACTTTAACTTCAGTACCTATTAAAGCCATCACATGCGGGAAGAAGTGCATTAAATGTATTTGGGACTTGTTAGCTACGGCTAAGGGCAGCTGTAATCCCAAAAGTACTTTCTGTATCCATGTTTGAAGGAAAACAAACGTCGCATCCCTGCTTAGTTTTTTCTTTAACATTCAGTTTTTTTCCTGTGTGACAAGAAAATATTGAAATGATGTTTCTGTGGATCTCCTTGGTGTACCGGTTAGCCTTGCTGACCATGACGCACTCACGGTCTGCCCCGAGTCTACTAGGCCCGCGTAGGTTGCAATCCTCGTCGCGGCAGTCGGTCCGCAGTCAACCCAGCTGCTCCTCATAGTCAACAGATTAGGCACGTGGCTTCAGGCCAGGTGTATGGCGTATGAGGTAGTCTTGATCGGTGCATTGACTTGCTTGTGCTGTCTCATCGCTAAACAACATAAAACATTGAACAAAATATGTTTCGGTTAAGTTTTGACAGTTGTGAGCGGGTGACGGACGCCCACTTGTCTCCAGCCTCTCACCACGGGTAGTCTCTCTCCCCTTGAACTCAAATAGCTTACAAATGTACACAAACATATCAATTAGTTACACTGCAGCCTATCGTTGTACAAAAGCCGACTCTGTAATAGCACCTTAAATTTGTTAGTGGACATTCATATCCAGCCTTGTAAATGTCGAGCAATTAGTATTCAAATTACTCTATGCAAATTGCTTACTGTTACCACTCGAGCTGTTTGCCGTCGTGAGGAGTGGTAACTAGATGGTAGGTGTGGGCTACCTGTGATTACCTCTCTCCCTCGCAGTCGCTGCTACTCCCACCTTTTCTCACTGCTCGTAATGTATCCCACAGAGTTGTGCGAGTAGCAGTAGTGTGATCAGGGAGGGAGAGGTGCACGTGTGACCCACGTAATGAGAGGAAATAAATAAGAGACATAACACGTTCCTGAACACGCGAAGAAGAACTTGCTGGGGAACACCTGGCCACAGTGACCTGGGCAGGACCATAATGTGCATCTGTGTCACATGACCCAGGGTGACCTGGAGAGAACCAAAATATTAGTACAAGATACGAATAAGAGGCAGATACGATGACCCATGTACCAGTTCAGTGTGTGTGTGTGTGTGTCTCCTGAAGCCGGCGTGGTGTTGACTCTTGTAGACACGGACTCCCCTTGGCCTAGATGGGCACGGTATGAGGCGCCTCAGGTCTGCTAATTACACGGTGGACGTCTGCAATATTTCTAGCTTACTTGCGGTCCGGGTGAGATGATGATGGGCGGAGCCCCTTGAGTTGCGGATGTTGTGGCACTGGTCAGAGAAATGGACAGCCTACCTGGTAGGTCAAGGATGCCTCTCCTGCAACACAATAGGACTGGCTGTATCCTCGGGTTGTCGTCGCCCCTCAAGGTTGACGCTTCCTTACGTCACTCGCCATGGGTATGGTTCCGAACGTGGAGCGGGAGACCCGGCCACAGCTGACGATTCGATATGGCGAAGATGTAAGCAAACATCTGGACGTTCCCGTCGCTCTGCCGCCACATTTGCCTCGCTCAATTTTCCCGGAGGTTTGATAGCTTTCCATTGTCTTTCGTCTTGACCTGGGAACCTTTACAGGGCCTTGTGGCTCACTGGCCCTTAATCGTCAAGTGTTGGAGGCTGATTTGCATATACTGGTGAAATATCTCGGACTAAATCCTCGGGCAATCCTTTTTGTCTGGACACTGTGTTTAAACTAATAATTCTGATCTACTGCCTGTTCATTGTAATAATAACGACAAGACAACTTGCCAGCTAACTGTATTATTATTATAATTATCATTATTATTATTATTATTATTATTATTATTATTATATTGTTGGCCTTGGCATTTGATGACAAGTCAAGTTGCCACAGTAGATAAACTGTCAATGTTTGGTCTGAAGTAGCAAGACCCAAATGATCCAGTCATCTCTTATCATGACGTACTGGACACGGAGGAGGTGACCCAAATCATTTTTCTTCTTCCGTTGTTGATCTTAGTGTTGAGGCGAATCCTGGTAAACCCACATGCATCCCCGCATCGTACATTGCCTTTATTGATGTTTAATCTGGCCTAGTAATATGTCCACCGACTTCCACCATCGTGCATTATCTTTGCTGAGAATTCACGCGACCCAGTCATAAAAACACACACGTGCCCAAGTTTCACAATAAAACAAGGTTGAATGTGCTTTCTTGAAAGTTATATATTTGACTATAAAAGTTTTCCTACATGCAATCTGTTCTTTATGAGGCAGGACTCTTGCCTGAGAGTGGATTAGAGGGGCCGAGTCTCGGCAGGTTAGTTAGCCTGTCTCTCTTCATGCCTGCCTTGTCCCTGAGCTACTTTATCCTGCCTGTGTCAGCCAACCTGTTTATCTCGGAGGCGAACTGTGTAATCCAGGCCAACTCCTCTCTCGATATAGTCACCCCTAACGATCGAAGTGCCTTTTATTCTTTGTATCATGACCTAACCAGATACAGGGACGTACATAGCCCTATTTTTTCTTACCACTGCGTCTGTTGACGTAACGGATGACCTTCCATTACCATACAATGTCACTGCCCCTAGTGCTGTTGCTCCTCGCCATAGCCTCTCAGAATGTGCCATGCTTTCTGGACGAATTTCCGCACTTATTCAGAAATAAGCGCCTCACATTCCTACTGTGCCGTACAGGCATATCCATCATACCCAAATGATCTTGCCCGAAGGTAGTTCCTGTAGAGTCCACGTGATTACGGCCTTAGGCAGTTTCAACATTTCCTGAGTTGGCTGTAACATGTGCGGAGTTGGCTGTAACGGGTGCTGAGCTGGCTATAACAGGTGCTGAGTTGGCTATAACAGGTGCTGAGTTTGGGTTGTAACACACAGTGAGGCAGGGTTGACAGTCTTAAGGTGGACATTACAGCTGTTGTTGAGACAGGACTGCTGCAGGTGGGTGGTATAGTGTGACAGGTCCCTATCCCTTCCCTCCACCCTCATTCTTATGTCCGATGCTACACTAAGTCATAAAGGAGCAACAAAACTGATTCAGTCATCCAGAAAAAAAAAAACTTATGAAGAAAGACTCAGTCTTTTGAAATGTTCTTTCACAAATAAACATGAAAAAATACCTGAAGAAATATAAAAGTTTTCAAGCCAGTAGACCATACCGAGGCCATTACATGGTCATGAAGTTCATGACCCAGAGATAAAGGGCAGGAGATGTTGTAACAATGTGGACTGAAGTTTTCAGCAGGAGTGGAGCGGTGGATGTAGTGAATTTAAAGACTCTCAATACCCACAGATCAGTGCGGCTTGACAGATACTTTAGTGATATGTTATCAGTAAATAGTCTTGTTTCGAGAAGAGTTGATGCAGCTTCTACTGTTTGTGTTTCAAAGTCTAACCCCAGTTAATCACTCTCTGTATACACTGGGGGACAGAGTCCAACTCATATAAAACACTTTATGTATACACTGTGGTCTCGAGAGAGTCCAATCCCAGTAAAACAGTTTCTGTATGTACACTAGGGCAAATTTTCCTTGCATCATACTTTTCCTTCGTACATCTCACTTTGTTTTCTTCGGCTGTTTCTGCCACAGTTAATGTTATGATAGCAGATATCGTCGTCATGGAGCATCAAGCCCCCTGTTACTTCTCGTTTAAGCCAGCGGCCAGATGTGTCGGGCAGGAGAATGCTCACCATCCGAGGGCCATCAACCCGACCGTGTCATTAGAGTGCCTAACCTAACCTAACCTTACCGCGTGAGACCCTCCCTACCCTTCCCATCACACATGTCGTCTCTCCCTTCCTTCTGTTCTTTTATTTCGGTTTTATATGTTCTCTTTAGTCATCCTTCCCATGGGTACGTTTGCATATGGCAAGGCCAGCTGGCCCCATTCTCTCTGCATAGTTTTTTTTTTACCAAATTTTTTTTTCCCAAATTAGGAAAAATGTAATTATAATTGTAATTATAACTGATTTTGTTTTGTGGCAATTGTAATGTAATTGCTATTCCCAAAACTATATCTAATCAAAATTGTAATTTTTTAAAATGGAAAGTATTTGTAATTGTAATTTGATTCTTAAAGCGTAATTGATCCACCCTTGAGTATATCTCCGACAAGGAAAGCATTATCAGATATTTTCCACGATTACTTCAAGTATAGAACAGTTTCATGTAATAAAGTTTTAAAAAAAAAGTTTTTTGGGCTAAAAAATACCCTGAAGTATTACCCGCAATTTTTTGTATTTTTCCGGAGTGACTAGATTTCCTTGAAAACCCGAGTATAAGAGCTATTTTTCATGATGATTACGAATCTGGCCTAGAAATACTGTTTGGGGGTCTTTAAGGCTTGTAATTAATTAATTCATTTTAAGAAGATTGTGTCATTTATTCGTTTCGTATTAATTGAGCATATATCGACCTAAGGAAGCATTATTAGATAATTTCCATAATTACTTCAAGTATAGAAGCGTTTCGTCACGTTATATTACAGTTTTACAAGAAAAAGTTTTTTATGCTAAAAAATACCATGAACTATTACATTACAATTTTTGGAATTTTTCCGAGGTTTGGTATTTTTTATGGAGATTTATCAAGATAGGCTCGATATTGTGCCTTGCGTACGTTGATGGATGTCCGGAGCCTCCCCAAGTGCTTTGAGGCTTCATATGAGCAAGGGATATTACATGTTTGTACTGATCTCGAGATCTCGGAATTGTTTGGTTTGTATCATTATTGTCTTGAAGTCTATGCCGTACTTCTTTTTTTTTTTTGCGCTGCTTATCTTCGGTAAGAATCGAATGGCTTGATTTTGTAACCACCTGCTATTCTACGTTGTTTTCCCTGTAGGGGTATTTTTCATGTGTGACTAATCATAATGAGCCTTTTTTTGTATCCTGTGTAATTTGAGCTCACTGTTCATTATAACGTAGTGGTATATCATGCCACCTTCTCAACCACATATCCCGCCTTGGCCATGCGGCTGTAACATATGAACATTGGTTAACCCGTTTAGCCTGCTTTATGTTAACAAGCAGGAATTATTGTATAATCCCTCCTCATCAGCATTAGTATAGACATGGTAAGTCTCTGTAATAGAGAGTGAAGGGATGCATGACTGTATTCACGTTCATTATGCATTCTTTCATAAACATTTTTTCTTAAGGTATATTAGTCCTGCAAGGTATTTTCCCTACATTTTTTTCCGTCCGGCGTGTTGCCGGCAGAAGTGGTGGGTGTGTAGGAAGCCTCTGCTTTGCTGTCCTTTTCGTATACTGCCTTTGTGGGGACAATCATTTTCAGTAGTGTTGAGGCCAGACCACCTCGTTTAGACCTTAGAACTGTGAGTATCTATGTAAGTTCATTTTGCTTATCTCATACAATACGATTTGCGAACTTATTCTCTGTTTTCCTGTACTCTGCCTCACTGTCATGTTACTTCATATACCAGGTGAGCCGATAGCGACCATGTTGGCAGTACTTGACAACTTTGTTTTTCTTATATAGACACGTTGCTTACAGTTTTCTGAGTCTGTTCCATGCCAGAACGCTAACGTAAGCCTGTTATATTTTTATGAAACTGGGCTTTTCTAATGCGCCCAAAGGTATACAAGTAACTCTCATATATGCATTAGAAGCAGAACTCCCATCAGAGCCTGTATGGTATCTTTTAGGAACCATAAGTATCAATCAACCGTGGATTTATCTCTTTGTTCTCCTGAATAAGGATATCAGTTCTCAATCTTGTATTTCAGTTATTTAGTCGTATTATTATCCTTTGTATAAATTATGTCGTTACATAATTCTTAAATATTTGCCACTTTGCTAAATTGTATAACTATATCGAAGCAAGACTTCTGGCTCATTTTAGTCTTTGTCATTACATAAGCTTTTTTCAGATCTTACATCTTCGGAATTAGCCTTTTTTTTAAATCTTACACTTTCAGAAATATATCATAAATGCAGTTCTTCGTATGTTTTGAATATGTTTGATAAAACTGTGTATATCTAACTCATGAAGTAATTGCAAGTTAATGCGTTTCCATTTACGTGGTGTGTGTGTGTGTGTGTGTCGTAGGTAGCCTTATAAAGCATAGCAACTTGATGTTGAAAGTAATGAAGGCCTTCATTACCTTAGTTTTCCACCATTAAAGACAAACTTATCCTTACCTAGCATTTTAAGAAATATTTTTAAACTGTATGAGTTGCGGATGAAGGGAACAGAATGAATGTGGACAAGGTTAATAGATACAATACATAAATTCATGTTGTATGATAGAGAACGGGGCCCGCACGAGTGTAGAACTCCTTCCCGTAAATTACCAGTATGAAACGACAAATGATGATAACTAGATATAAGATAAAAGGATGTAATTTTTTTTTTGACGAAAAAAATAAAAGTTTGAAGATTGGCGTAGCCCAAGTCTGAGTCAACACGAAGGTCCGAACAATAACAGTAGTTTAAGCTCGGACTGCTCAAACAAGTAAACATTTAGCAAAGTAAGACGTAACGGGAGTACTTCACGCCAAACAAATTACAAAATAAGAACATCAGAACAACCGTGAAGGCAGCAGAAAGGTTGAAAAACAAGTGTAGCAACAGGAAAACTGATCAAGAGGTGAAATAACGTGTTATGAAAGCGGGAGGAACGTTCTGTAAAGTGCACTCAAGGAAAACACGAAGCACATATAACTGAGCTCTTGTAACTAATAGATTAATTCATTGAAAGGTTTGTGTGACAGTAATTGAAGTATGTGGTAGAATATCAAATCCTTGTTGCTTATATTGCAGGGAGGTCCAGGAAAGTAAATTACAGGCATTGCAAGTATGTATTTTTAAGTATGCAGATTTTGCACTATTGAAAGTTCTTGTAAGACACGTGAACATGAGAATAGATCAAGAAAAACCAGGCCATGCTAAGCTAAGCTGATTAAGGCTAGCTTCAGAGGATTTTTTTTTTAACTAACATCTTGGTAGTTTTGCCACCCTTCCGTTGAATCATCCATATTGTTCTGCAGTGATAGTGTACAACAGACTGGTAGAGCGTGATTTGAAACATTATCTTCTATTATACAGTTAATAAGGTGATACTAGGGTGGACCATAAAGCCGAGGGAAAGTAAAAGGTGATTAGAAAGATAAAATTTCATTTCAGTCTTGCTACCTCATTAACCGGGGAAATTTGTAAATCCTTTGTAATAGTTTACTTCAGCTCTGCATGGTTGTTAGGTTTGTAAAATGGCTTATGGTTTAGTTGTTTCATATAGTTGGTTATAATTAGAAAAATACCTGTGGAAGGTTGATGTCTTGTATCTTTCGTATCATTTTAGCAACCAAATTTTTTTTTATTATTTCTGTTGGTATTTTGCAAGTATATTACCAACTACACATTAAATATATCATTTTTTCTGATATTAACTGTTATCACCTTATTTAATAGTATATAATGTGATGTAAAGCTCCAAATCCTGCATTGCAAATAAAGTCAGTCACTATTGAAAGCTACTAGAAGCTGGGTTCTAAATTAAATAATTACCAGAATTTCTTATGGAATAGTTGCATTTCATTTGTAATGGATTAAGATTGAATGAGCAACACTGGAATAATTTTTTCTTATCTATTGATATTAAGCAACTTGGATAATCTGAAAAAATTAGGTTGTTTAGGTTATAATAGCCAAAATTTGCCTAGCTTTATAGACCTGATGTACAGTAATCAAACCTAACTTAGCTTACAAAAGAAAATGTGAAAGGTGGAGGGACAGTTTTCAGATGATCCAGCAACTTGAAAGTGGGAAAGGCTGTAGAGATCAAAGACAATGTGGGATTAATTGATTTGTTGGTGAAAACTTTGCCTAAATCACTTGCCCATATGTAACTTTCACTGGATTTGTTAGTTTATCAAATCAAAAAGTTGTCTGGCATTGGGATCTTCACTTTGTTCTTGTGTAACTATTGTTTTGTGTAAGAATAAGGATTTAAGAGTGTGGGTAAACATTTTTCATTAACTGTGTTTCATATGTTTCCGTGATAATTGAATTGAAAACAAACTTTTGTTGTCTGAGTACTAGAAAAGGACATGCAGGATATACTTTTGGCTCATTCCCCTTATTATTTAGGAGACAGAATCCTTTGGATGGTACCATGAATTGTAACATAAATACAGCTTATTTTGAGTGTTCAAAAAATGAATGGTGATTTCAGGTTTCTAAATTGCTAGAATTTGAACATGGATTCATGCTGTCTGTTCTTTGACAAAGGTTGAACTTTATTTGTGCTGTCTACATTCACTTATGAGCTTATGATGCCAAACAGAACATGAGTAGTTGGGATTTCTACAATGACCCAGGTATGTGAAGTGAGAGATTCATGGCAAGTGATGCAGTGAAAAGAGAAGAGATGATGAAATACTTGTGTAAGATGAAGTGTGTTAAGGTGGCTGGAGTTAATGGTATTGCAGTTGTATTTCTTAAGGAGGTGACTGTGTTGTTGATTAGTTTGATAGGATTTTCAGTGTGTGTATAGATCATGGTGAAGTGCCTGAGGATTGGTGGAATGCCTGCATAGTGCCTTTGTATAAAGGCAGTGGGGACAAAGGTAAGTGTTCAAATTAGAGAGGCATGAGTTTGTTACGTGCACTTGTTAAGTTGCATGGAAGAGTAGTGATAGAGAGGGTGATGGCATTCACAGAGCATCAGATTTAGGAAGAACTGTGTGGTTTCAGGAGTTTTAGAGGATGTGTGGATCAGGTGTTTGCTTTAAAGAATGTGTGAGAAACACTTAAAGAAACAGAAGGATTTGTATGTAGCATTTATGGATCTGGGGAAACATATGATAGAGATGATAAATATTCTCTGTGGAAAATGCTATGAATGTATAGTGTAGGAGGAATGCTGTTAGAATGATCAAAGAGTTTTTATCAAGAGAGTAAGGCATATGTGTATGAGTAGGAAGAGAAGATGATGCGTCGTTCAAATTGAAGATGGGCCTTTAGCAGGGTATATAATGTCGCCATGACTTTGATCTGTTTATGGATGGGGTGGTGAGTGAGATGGATGCAATGGTCTTGGAGATAGGAGCAAGTATGTAGTCTGCTGGGGGTGTGGAAAGTGAGGCAGTTATTGTTTACTGATGATGTGGTACTGGTGACTAATTCGATTGAGAAACTGCTTAAGTTGGTGTGTGAGTTTGGGAGTGTATGAACAGCTTGCTAAATATTTCATTATCTTTACTCCTGAAACCTTGTCTGAAATTTGCCTGAAGGCTTTTGTGTCCTTTACTGTTCTAATGTGAGACTGTTGACATGCTAGGGAAGATTTTGACTCCCAAGTCTTCACAAACAGAATCTTGGAACAAATTTTCTGCCTGATGATAATCATATTGAGGCCATCTTTCACTCTGCCCCATCCTCATTACTGTACATTTGCTTGGGTTGAATTTCATTAACCATGTTCAGACAAATTTTGGAGTCTCTTTAGGTTCCCTTATTAGTTGGTGCAGCCCTCCTCACTTTTCACTTCCTTCATGACTTTTGCATCATATGCAAACATACATATTCAGTTATGAGTCATTCACATAGACCAAGAAGAATAACAGTCCCACAGTGACCTCCATCCAATTGGACAAGGCTTCTCTGACACGTGTCCTTTTTTCCCTTCCAGTTGGATAATTTTCTATCCATTGGAGGAGTCTTCCCATTTTTCTGCCCTGTATTTAAACTTCTTAATCAGCTTCCCATGAAACACTGTATCAAATTCTTTGTGGCAGTCCAGATATAAATAGATATAAGAGAAATCTTAGATGTTTGTGTGTATGTGTGTGTAATTGCCTACGTGTATTGTAAGAGGAGGGAGTTTTACACTCATAGGACTCCATCTCCTGAACATTTTTTATGTATGTATTTATATATTTTCCTATTTCAGTGTGGTATGATGTCTGGAAAGGTTGACATGAAGGTGGTTATGTTAGGACAGGCATCATGTGGCAAAACTAGCCTAGTAGAACGCTTTATGTACAACCGCTTCAACAGTAGCTACCAGACGACTATAGGTAAATGCTATAACAGAATATTTAAGTACTGTACATGCACTGTTAATCCCAGGGGAATTATATATATAGTAGCCCCAATAATACTAAATGGTTGCGAGGCATGGGCTATAGATTGTGTTGTCCAGAGGAAGGGGGTTGTGTTGGAAATGAAATGTTTGAGGACAATATGTGGTGTAAGGCGGTTTGATCGAGAAAGTAATAAAAGGGTAAAAGAGATGTGTGGTAATAAAAAGAGTGTGGTTAAGAGAGCAGAAGAGCGTGTGCTAAAATGGGTTGGACATATGGAGAGAATGAGTGAGGAAAGGTTGACAAGGAGGATATATGTGTCAGAGGTGGAGGGAACAAGCAGAAGCAGGAGACCAAAATAGGAGGTGGAAGGATGGAGTGAAAAAGGTTTTGAGCGATCAGGGTTTGAACATGCAGGAGAGTGAAAGGCATGCATGGAATATAGTGAATTGGAACAATGTGGTATACTAGGGTCGATGTGCTGTCAATGTACTGAACCAGGGCATGTGAAACATCCGGAGTAAACCATGGAAAGGTCTTAGGAGCCTGGATGTGCATAGGGAGCTGTAGTTTCGATGCATTACACATGAAAGCTAGAGAATGAGTGTAAGCAGGTGTGGCCTTTCTTTGTCTGTTTCCTTGCGCTACCTCATTGACGCAGGGGTTGGCAATGCTGTTTCCTGTGGGACAGGGTGGCACTGGAAATGGATAAAGACAAGCAAGTATGAATATTTATATGTATGTGTATGTATATTTATATTTGTATAAGAATATAGTGCAGGATACTATATTTGTCTTTGCACATTGGGGATTCATGTACATGTCAACTAATTATTTTTTCCTAACTTTATCTGATACAGGAGCAGCATTTGGAGCTCGCTCAATGGATGTCCAGGGAAAGAAAATCTGTGTTGGTGTGTGGGACACAGCTGGTAGTGAACGATATGAAGCAATGAGTCGAATATATTATAGAGATTCCAAGGCTGCAATCATTTGTTATGATATAACTTGTGCAGAAAGGTACAGTAACAACATATATATCATTTGCTTATATAATTTGCCCTTGCATTCCCAGCATGTCATAGAAGGTGACTAGTAGGGATGGGAGCAGGGAGCTGGAAATCCTCCTCTCCTGTTTTACTTTTCCAAAAGAGGGAACAGAAATGGAGGCC
Organism: Panulirus argus; assembly: GCA_038088735.1. Taxonomy (NCBI): domain Eukaryota; kingdom Metazoa; phylum Arthropoda; class Malacostraca; order Decapoda; family Palinuridae; genus Panulirus; species Panulirus argus. The sequence goes on from JAYMFT010072082.1 coordinate 12,939, forward strand.
AAGTGAAAATTTTTCCCTCCAAGGCTTAGTATATGTTCGTGACGCTACCTCGCTAATGTGGGAAATGGAAAATATATATGAAAAAATATTTCAAAAGAAGTTATATGATTAAAGATATATCTGAATCCTTCATTTGTTACATTGTTCATCATTCCAGGTTTTTCTCCCAGATCCATAGGACATATCAATTTAGTATGCTGACAGACATTCTTGATATATGTTATTACATGTAGATATGAGTATATGCTGTGCACTTTATCTAGATATTTATCAGAAAATCTTTTGGTCAGTATAGATATTCTGTGTACTGGCTAGGTTTTAGAAATCTGGGTTTTTAAAAGGCAAAATGTTTTAGAAACCTTTGTACAGCACAGTCAAGATTATTGCCAACGTGGATCATGTGTTTCTAAAGTCCACTGTTTGTTTACCTTGTGTTGTGGAAGCATACCCATTGTTCTAGCTGTCTAAACTTACCATAGTATTTTTTTTTTTCCAGTATTTCTACTGTAGCAAGCTAACAAATGAACAGAAGGTTCATTTACATATATATAGTCTCTAGCTGTCTTGTATAATGTACCTGCCATTTACAGCCAAGACTATTCCATGTTTTATGTTGACCTTCATGTGTCCTTGTACAGCATTTTGCCTAGATACAAACATCCACTCAGCCTTCATTTTCATTTATTGCAGAGCTCTCTCTTTTGTGAAAATGTAAGAGTTTTATTGCATATGACATCTTTTCCCTAAAGCCATGTTTTTTCACAACTGTTATTTCTCCTCTGTAGAAAAGCTTCCCTTTGTTCTCTATTTATTTTTTTTAGAACCTTACAGAACACACTTGTCAGAGAGATTGGTCTGTAGTTCAGTGCATGTTCCTCATATCCTTTCTTTTACACAGGTGTGACATTTGCTCTTTTACATTCCCTTGGTACTCTACCCTTCTCCAGCAACACCTTTCACCTTCAGCACACATGCCAAAATTTCATCAGGACCATGATCTATGTATGAGTCAAGACCTTTAAGTATTCTAGTTAATGTTTTTCAAAAACTTCTTTCTATTCCAATCTCACTTGTGAACTTGTTCTTCAGTTCTTCACTTATAACATCATCCTGTGCATCCTGTACAGTTCATCCCTCAGAAACATAATAAGCTACTCTTTAACTGACAACTGTTTCTTGATGAATTTATGGTAAAGTTTTAGATTTTCTCATGCTGTCCAGTGTTAAAAATCATTTTGGTATTTAGATAACTAATAATGATGTAATCTTTTAACAGTGCAGAGCGTGCCAAATTCTGGGTGTCAGAAATCCTGAAACATGAAGAAAATTGTAAAGTGTATCTTTGTGGAACAAAGCTTGATTTGGTGTTGGATAATCCAAGTGCACGACAAGTTGACTACCATGATATTCATGATTTTGTCGATGAGGTAAGATTTTCATCGTTGAAAATAAGTGTACAGATTTTATATATTTTATATAGTTATATTTCAAGGTATATATTTTTTTTCTTGCTTGATCACTGTTTCCTGTGTTAGTGAGGTAACACCAGGAAACAGATGAAGAAACACACATCTGCTTATGTACACATACACACATGCAAGTGTGTGTGTATA